>VVHJ01061892.1:0-19985 GCA_015107715.1 Tylochromis polylepis | reverse complement strand
AATGCAATCCTAGAGTCAGAGCTCAGCACTGTGGTATGTTACATTTGGGCAGCACGGTGGCACAGTGGTTAGCACTGTTGCCTCACAACAAGACGGTCCTGAGTTCAATTCCACCATCAGGCCAGGGTCTTTCTGTGTGGAGCTTGCATGCTCTCCCCGTGCTTCCTCCCACAGTCCAAAGACATGCAGTAGTGGGGATAGGTTAATTGGAAGCTCTAAATTATCCATAGTGTGAATGGTTGTCTGTATGTGTTAGCCCTGTGACAGACTGGTGACCTGTCCAGGGTGTACCCTGCCTCTTGCCCTAAGACAGCTGGGATAGGCTCCAGCCCCCCTGAAAAGGATAAGCGGTAGAGGATGGATGGTTTTAAACATTTGTTCAAAGTTAAAGACAAATAAATAAAGATGCCTACAAATCCTGACAGTATCAAGAACACTGGCCTATGTCACTAACACAAAAAGACAAAGCGGTTCTTTAAGTAGGTGTTTTCTGTTTGTCCCGTTGCAGGAAAACCCAAACCAGGACACTTACTGATGATACCGATGATGACAAGTTGTAATGGAAACTGATGGACTTGATAAAGGTTTCGCTATGTGACTCTCTTTCAAACAGATAAGAGGAACGACAGGGAGAGCTTATCTGTTTGTTTGGTGTGGACACAAGTGGGTGTGTGTGCATGTATGCATGGAAGCGCAGTGAACTGTTGAGCTGATTTATTACACGGGTTAAAAATTAACCCATTTCCAGGTCCAGTTCCACGGCGTTTCTCAGGACAAACGTTAGGTGTTACTCGTGTTCATTATCGTAATGATGTGTGACCTTGTGCAGATATTTCCTCCTACTGGTTACTGCAGACATTAGGTTTACATTAAACAGATAAACACATTAAACAGAACACTCTCTAAGACAGATATTTTAATGAGCTCTAATTCAAATACTGTGAAAGTAAAGATGTTGGAACAATATATTTACACCAACCTTTTTACATGCACATGTTCTTTGTTTGCATGTATTTTTTTTATCATTTTTGACCTGTCGTAGCAAATGTAACTAGCAAAAAGATGCAACTTTTACAGCAGAGTCATGTCTTAGCTGTAAAAGGCACGGTTCCATTCTACATACCAAGTACCTGAAACATCCGTGCAAATCATAAGATCTGTCAGCCTTTGAGTCTCACCTTAGACCCAGAGCCTGTGGCTGCAGAACAAGCCCTAACCATCATCTGTCCACCACCGTGCTGACAGCTGGTACGACGTGTTGGTGCTGAGCATGGTGCTGCGTAAGTAAAACGTATTTATAATCGCACTTTTTGTAGATAAAAAAAATCACAAAGTGCTTCACAATAAAACCAGAAATATAAATAAAATAATACAAAACAATGAAAGAATTAATTAAAAGCTCGTTTCTATAGAAATGTCTTCAGCTGGTTTTTAAAAGAGTCAGTGGAGTCCACACAGCGTAAAGACAACGGAAGAGAATCCACAGCTTCGGTGCCTGAAAAGCCCGATCCCCACGTGTTTTGGGGACCAACAGTAACTTCTGACTAAGAGCTCAGGAAGAAGCGCGAGGTTTCAGCAGGTCAGAGATGTGCTGGGGAGCTTCACCATGTAGAGCTTCCCTTCTTATCCAAGTCTACCTAATGACTGTCCACTTGAGGACTGTCTGCAATTTCGACCTATTGCTAGAGGCCGTATCTCTCAAATATATAGCACATTGCAGCATACAAAGGCAGACTGTGTCCAAAGCCAGAAACGCATGGGAACTGGACTTGCACCTTCAGATCCCAGACGACCTATGGGACCTTAGTGTTAGCAGGATCCACGAATCCTCGATCTGTATACGCCGTTGTATAATACAGTTTAAAATCCTTCACCGGGCGTACCTAACCAAAGCTAAACTAGCCAAAATCTACAATACCTCTGATGATGGCTGCCCGAGGTGCAGGCAATCACTCGCCACGACGAGCCATATGTTCTGGACCTGCTCTGATTTGAACCGGTTCTGGGAATTAGTTTTTAAAGCTTTTTCATATGTGTGTGGGAAAACAATCGATCCGAATCCGATGACAGCAGTCTTTGGTGTCCTCCCAAACCAACACGGTGCAACTTCTTAAATGAATGCAGTGGTGTTCTCATCTCTCCTGGCACGCAGGCTAATTCTTCTTCAATGGAAGGATTCAGGGTTTGTTCAGTGGGTGAGAGAGGTGATGAGGTGCTTGCAGATCGAGCATCTGATACACAGTTTGAGAGGGTCTCAAAGTAAATACTACAAAACCTGGTCATCCTTTATTGAATATGTGGAGAAGTTGTCATTTACTGAAGTATGATGTATTACTGCTTTTTTCTGTGGTTTTTTCCCCTCTTTAAAGCCACCTACTATCTGTAGCAAGCCAACAAGAACTGCACAAAATGCAGCCCCCCCCCTTTTATTGATTTATTTTATTTTATTTTTGTTTGTCTTGTTTTTCGCCTTGTTCACATGGTAGCATTTTTTGTTTGTGTCCATAGATTATACATTTTCCTGCATCCAACTGGTTTGCCGCTGCGTGGTGCAACCAGTTTTACAATGGCAATGTTTGTAACTGCAATCCCAGTTATATTTTTCTGTACTTTTGTCACATTGGGAAATCATGAATAAAGTTGTCAAAAAAAAAAAAGAGAGATATACTGGGGGAGCTTCACCATGTAGAGCTCTAAAAGTTGAGACTAAAATTTTAAAATGAAACCTAAAATTTACTGGCAACCAATGAAGAGAAGCCAAAACCGGAGTAATGCGTGACCTCGTGTTAGTGCCAGTTAAACGTCTTGCTGCAGCGTTCTGTACAGTCTGAAGGAGATCCAAAGCCGATTTGTTGAAACAAGTAAAGCGACAGTTACAATCATCCAAACGAGCAGAAATAAAAGCATGAGATAAATAAAAAGCATTGTCTGGTTTGTTCAGATGCAGGCAGTAGGGGCTTTTTCTCTGGCAACACATTCAAACGAGTCACGCATTTAACATGCTGGCTGAGGTCTGCCGGGAGAGATGTTGCTCTTGGGTTCTTTGAGCAATGCACAGTCTGACGTCGGGGTGAATTTGCTGGGGCCTCCGCTCCGGGGAAGGTCGGCAGCCGTCTTCAATGTTTGCCACTTGATGACAATGATGGACTCACACATATTGTTGTTGCCAGGGTGATGGGCAGCAACAGTTGCTTCTCTAAGTCACTGCTGATATTTGTCCTCTTTGGCACTGTGTTAGCACACACCTGCATGCTCCAGACTAACAAACTGCCAAAACCTGTGCTTTTATAGAGCTGCTCACACTCTTATCAGTTATTCACGAAGCATCTACTCACCTTCTTAATTCCTACACAAACAGTTAGAGGTGGATATTTGATTTTTCACACAATCATTCTGCATTTTGACTCAGTTTTATGAAATAAATAATGAGGTTGTGTAGTATGAAATGTGTCGTAGTTCATCTGAGGCTGCATATACTGATCTTAAGCCCTTATTATGTCCTGACTGGATTCAAACCAGTGTGTGCTTTTATTGTTACAGTGACTGTCAAAGCACCATGAATCAAACTCACCCTCAAGCCAAGCACCAGGAACCCGATCTCCTCCATCAGCGGGTATTTTCTGATCTGCTGGTCCCGTTTCTCCTGCGAGGCGTACGGATCGTAGCTCCGCTGGCCCAGCTTCACATCCATGATACAGGGTTTGATGAAGTGACGAGTCACATCCTCCAGCTTCAGGTACAGGTCTGTGTCAGCGACACAACAGAAGTGATGTGAGGTGTGGCGCTATCAGTTTGTCTTGTTTTGTCTGATTGTCGGTGAAATGATGAATGTTCATCGAGCTTGTTGGAGTTTTATGAAACCTGCAGGGGAAAAGAATAAATCTACCTCATGTAAGTATAAAATAATACGAAGACACACCCAGAGTGCAAGGCTACACCAACAATCATACCTCATATGGATGCACGAGGATGAAAATGAACACGAATCATACGCTAAAGCTTTCACAACCCCAGATCTCAAACTGGTGTTCTCTGTGGTCGAGTTCAACACGCTTGGACGCTCAGCGGCCAACGCAGCTACAAGTCCCTACTGACAGACTTTGGGTTTTTTTTCCTTTTACACTAAAATGTCACCGTCTGTATTCATATTTGGAGGCTGGCGCTATCCCAGAATACACTGGCTCAGAAAGATTACAGTGAAGCAGCTGCCCAATCTTTAAACTGATACCTGCATATGATTATGTGGATATTTGCAGACAGTAGACAATGTTGCTTTCAGGAGCTCTCAGGTTTCTATTTGCCGTCTACATTTGAGACATCTTTGCTTACACACGTCTGTGATCATCAGACAGTTAAGCTTACAATTAGCTTTTTTGTTTTTTCTCCTTAGAGGCTAAGACTAGCCGTTTTCCCATTAGCAGGATGCCGTGTGATGCCACAGTACGGTCTTACCGTTGGGCCTGTCAGGAGAGGACCAGGTGCCGTAGTATCTGGGCAGATAAGTCTGGAGCTCGAGAAGACGGGGATCGCAGCAGTCCTCTGCATAAACCTAGGACAAACACACACAGAATGCCACACTATGGTTTATCTCTGTGTGAATAAAATAAGCTTTTACAGTAACTAAAATCACGTCTCAGGACGGCATGAACAAAAGGAAGGTGGTGTGGGCAAGAAGTGAACAGTCTTCTTTCGTATTAGTGCCTCCCGCTGCTCATTTTACCCATCGGCTGTGCTTCGTTTCTACTTTTTGAGTAGAGATGAAAAATAGCTAGCTAATAAGCTAATTATATCCAAGCATAGCTGGGCTCATGGTGTTGGCTTCAGAAAAAGGACCAGCTAAGCTGTCTGTACTGAGAGCATCCTCATACCTCACAGCATCACATGCACACGCCGAGCTGAGGTTCCTTCTGCCATGACACAGCACCAGCCTTCACAAACGGTCCAAAACCTTGCTGGTATTTTTGGGAACTAACACGTGGTATATCACCTTCAGGTGCCGATTAGCTAGCTGCTCAATTCTAACCGTGCTTAGCCTCTTAACTCCTCTGTCATGGATGCAGTGCTTGGTTGTAACAAGTGTGAGAACATCTACAAAAAGGTAATGAAATGAAGGACCGCTTAACCCTTTTCCCCCTATAATGTTAAGCAGGCCACCAGCTGTAAAAGTGTCATAAAAGCAGCTGTGAGTGTGTGCTTTTGTCCCTTTTTTCAGGAGTACTACTTCTTTCCACATCTGCTAGTTTTTTTCCTCTGCTGTATACTATAAGAGTGTAATCAGGGATTAATAACAGAAAACGACAAAAGATGAAATTGAAATTTTACATATTTTAATGAATGAGGCACTCAGAATGTACATGGATAAAAGATTTAGAATAGCCACGTTGAAGTCCGAACTGTAAAACACTGAACAACAACAAGTATGTGACCTTTGGCCCTGTGCTTTGTTTTTGGGCCTCTCTTTTCTTGTAATAAGTCCAGGCGTTTTGGGCCCCTGGTAGAGCTCTAAGAAACACTTCCTCTCGAGCTGTAGCCAAAGGCCGGCGTCGCACTGCTGACACTTGTGCTCCCTTTTATACAACATTTTCCTGAGTGGATAATAAACCCAGTCTGCTCTGCCCGTTTGTTCTACAGGCCTCAAATACCTGCTGTTTCAGGTGTTGTAAGAGGGCTGGGCAGTGTGTGTTTGCTGATGGGTGATAAGTCCTATATAAAATAAAAAAAAACATGGCATAAAACATAATGTTCTTACTGCCATGAAACCCTGTCATCATTCCTCACTGAACTGGGCTTACATCCAGCAACTGCTATTTTTTATTAAAAAAAAAACAACAACAACAAAAAAACCACTAAAAACAGCAAAAATAAAATAACTGTCCGACATAATGTCAGTTTTCTGTATGACTCCTTCGCAGGGCTGCTGTGACGCAGTGCTTGGGATTACCTTAATGACTCTAATATCAACGAGAAGCGCAGCGTCGCTGCTTTCAGGAACCGTTGGAATTTTTAAGATTGCACAAACCGTTCAAGAGTTACGGCAGTTTAAAGAACCGTTGGAAAGACCTGTCGCCGGTGACGGGTTGGCTAAATCTGTATTTGATTATACGGTCTTCTGATATTTGAGCTTAGTAAAGTTTTGGAAACTGGGAGTGATGCTGGTCAGTGTGTGATGTGCCTGCTGCTGGGATTACGTCTGAGTGGTCTGGTCAAAAGACAGCCACACACAGTCCGCCGACTCAGTCCTGACTCAGTGTTAAGCTGTGAAGCAGCTCACTGTGGCGTGCGTGCTGCCTGTACTAATAATTAGGAATTTACATTCTTCATCCATCCAACACCTGCTCGACCGACCATGGTCTCAGAATCCAGCTCCTTCAGCAGTTTACATCTTAGAAACATTTTGTGATACGTCTGATGAGGTGACCCGGTGGGGACTTGAAGCAGCTGGTTAAAAAGCTCAACCCAAGGTCCAACATCTTGGCTAGAACACCTTTCAGTTTAATTGTGAGACAGAACTATGCAGCTTCTGAAGAGCTACAAGGTTAAGTTAAAGTGTGAAGCAGTCATGTTATACTTGAGATTTTAGGAGGGGAAAAAAAGTGCCCAGGCTACTTTTGTACTCATATATGACTCATGCTGTGTCACTTCGTACTGTAAACCGTAAAGCTGCCATGCTGCTCACTTTAAACCACTTCAAGGTTACTTTAAACCATTCAATGGTAAATTGTAAATTAGACTGTTACTGATCCTTCTTACCTTAATCTTTAAGTGTATATTTATTCCTTTTTGCCTTTACCTTAGTCTTAAGTGTATACTTATTTGCAGTCTTCTTATATTTATTTATTGTTGGTTTTTTGCACTGACTGGAACTGGAGCCTCGTCGCCTCGTCTCTCTATGTACTGCACCATATACAGCAGAGATGACAATAAAGTTTACTTTGACTACTATTGCACTATAAAGTTGTGTCATCCATGACAGCAGAGGTGGAAAAGAAGGCCGTCAATGCCCTTCATGTACTTACATTTATAAATGCTGCTCAGTATGTTTTTTTCTTTATCACCAGAAATATGTTTATTGCAAATTTCCTTGAAATATTGCCGTATTATTTTGAAGGCATATTTCTCACCCCTAGCACACAAATTTTAAAAAACAATATTTCATTTTATTTTTTGGGCCATTTTCACAGAGACCATGTGACCATGTGACCAGGTGAGGTTCAGTCCACACGCTGTGGTTACAGTTACAGAAACGATCCCAAATATCCATCTCCTCTGCAGCGTGCCCTCCAAACACAAACAACTGGCACCGGGAACAGAGAGGCTGCTCATGCTGTGCGTGCGTGCGTTTACCATGCTGTAAAACTGCATCTCTCGTGGACCTCTGGGTGGAGGCTGAAGCTGTTTGAGGACTGTTCCATCTGGGTGCTGCAAAATACCTGCAAGAAACACAAAACATGGCACTGAAAATGGAACTTTACCAAGATAAAAAGTAAGCCAGCGGCCTCAGGCCCCCAGGCCTCAGGCCCCAGGCCCCAGGCCCCCGGCCCCCAGGCCTCAGGCCCCAGGCCAATGATTTAAAAACACCTCAGTTTAACCATAAACAACACACAAGTCAATAAAACACTTACGGATTCCATGAGGAGCTGTGCTCCGTTCACCACCCACCACATTTAAAACACGTGACAAATATGAGCTCTCTGATACTGTCACAAATAAATCTAGTAATCAGGGCCTGGATTTATGTATCTTGCAGTTTTCTGGTATTTTATTGGTGGGAATGTGTTGTGGTTGGACGCGTTTAGGAAATGCCTGACAATGATGGGCTTTTTCCTGCACAGAGGTAAACAACCACCGTCAAATGAAAACTAGAGTTGCAGTTGTTTACCTCATCGGCCAGCCAAGCAGCCGCTCACATCAGTTCACCCAGGCCTGACTTTGATATTTATGTTACACGCATTAGAAGCTGCACGGCAGCAAAGCTCAAGTCAGAAAATCTTTGTGTTTTAAAAAAAAAAAAAAAAAAAAAATTTGAAACAGCTTTTGAAACGCAAAGTTGTGATGGTGAGGGAGTGTCACTGTCACGTAAGGCCGCTGCAACACAGCCAGCTAAATTGCCACGCTTTTGTTTTTGCCAAACCGGCTTCTGAAATGCAACAGAGACTGTGAGCGGGCGCCGTCATTACAGCACAGACACAGAAGTCCCTGCGGCTCCTCTGACCCGTATCGACGGAGAGCGAAGACACTACGAGCTCCTCTGCCTGCTGCTGCACTAAAGCAAAGTGTTCTAATGAAACATTGTGTCATTTGCTATGGCACACCTGTGCAGCTTCTTTAGGGTCTACAGCAGTGACACTGAGCTCGCCAAATGCAAAACTAGTTCAAAAAAACAAAACAAAAAGTGAGGAGATGGAGAGGGAAAAATGCCTCCACCTGTAACACCACTCCTCTTTTGAAGGTTCTCTCATTGTTGCCCCCCCCCCCCAGTGCAGCACATATACCACTAAATGCAAGTATATGTTACTGACTTTAGCCATCAGTAAGCCGTGTAATGGCATAAAGCAGACACAACTAGCAGTAACCGCTGTGTTATTAACCTGCAGACCTTTATCATACAGTTAGTTACTCACCAGTTTGAAAATTGAGATCCGGTGCTACACTGTGGCCTCACACTTTTCTTTTCATCGAGATATTCACTGACAAAACGATTTTGGCATTTGTTAATGATTTCAGAGTAATGGAAGAATCTAGTTTCCTACCAACCTCAGCAAACAGTGGAGGAGATCCTACAAGCCGAACTTGTTCTACAACTGTCCACAGCAGTCGTTTTCTCCGCCCGTTAGTCGGAGCTTGTGTACTCTTTGTTAATATTCATTCTGTACTAAGAAACGGACTGATTCTTATATAGCGCTTTTCTACTCTCCCAGACCAAAGCCACCATCAGCCATTCACACAAGCACTGTTTTCTATGCTTTTAAGTACTTTCTAACTAACATTCACACTCCAGCAGACGCGTCGGAGTATCTTGCCCAAGGATATTTGGCATGCAGACTGGGAGAGCCAGGGATCGAACCACCCACCTTCCGATCAGCAGATGACCTGCTCTACCTCCTGAACACCCCAGTGTTACTCTACCGTCGCTGCCTCACTGATTGCAATTCGATTCAGTTTTTATTTGCACAAGACAGTTCACAACCACATTCATATTAAAGAGCTTCACCTTGCAGACATTCACTCCAACACACACACGCAAATAGGGGAAAATCTTAAGGGAAAGCTAACCTAGAAAAATGAGTTTCAGCAGTCATTTAAAACAAATAACCGAGTCAGCATGATCACTGCATAAACATCTTCATTTCTTCCCCATATTGCCACAGTTACTTACTGTCAGCAGATTAGCCATGTGACCCTCTCGTCAACAGACACCTGAACATGAGCTGGCCAAACAACAACACCTGGGTATGAGCTAACATTATGTCAGCTAATGTTAGGCTGGAGTCCTAAAAATCACACTCTTCCTCTGATAAACAGTTTGAGTACATTCTCGTATCATATGAGAGTGTATTGAGTGCGAGTGTCCAATGATGTTAGAACCACTGTCAGCTAACAGCTGCAAAAACAGCAGTGCTCAGTGCCGTTGGACATCGGAGTTTCACTGACTCATCGACTCCTTTCACAAAGTTTTACAGCCTCCTTCAGAATACACAGGCGTGGGCACATATTGACAGCTGAGGCAAACAGCGGACTGACAGCATACGCTCGATGTACTGATATCTAGAGATGAGATTTTGCACCTTGTACTTAAAATAATCTAATAAACAGATAAATGTCTGTTTTACAGCAAATAAATAAAGTACTCTCAGTACTCACCCAGAGCAGGAGGTTCTCAAACACAGTGTTTGAGACAGCAAGAAGGCAATCTCAAATATTTGGTCATTGTGAAACCACACGGCAGCAGATATGGAGTGACGAATGAGGAATACAGTCTACAGAGAGTAGCTGAACTGATAAGAGATGTGCACCTGCATGAAAAATGTCTTTCTTAAAGCGAAATCTCAACGTGATGGAGCTGTAAAGACGTGACTAAGTCAGGTAGGCGGAGTGTTTCGTGGCCATCAAATCTGACATCAAGGCTTGGCTGAACGGTACGTGTGGACCACGTGATCAAAGATAGCCGACCACTCTCCCTACACAACCATTTCTCTGAAACGGGCTGTGTGACACCTTTTGTAATTATTCTTTTGCACTGGGATATATTTGTTTTAATACCATCAACAGCTGTATGGTAGCCTTTTGGTGGAACTAACCAAAATCCATTCATTTTGTTTCACCACAACTGTGCCATATAATAGTGTCTCCAGTAATGTAGGTATACATTTTTCATACCATGATAACATTGGTACAGTAATCCCATGTGTTTATGCTCCCTCGTGTGGCAACGACAAGACACAGCCAGGAAACTCAGAGTCAGAGCTGTGCGTTTATTATGGTTAAACTAAAGTGTTTGGCAGTAGCTGCACACCTAAAAAAAAAAAAAAGTGCCCAGGCTACGTTTGTGCTTACAGTTGACTCACGCTGTGTCACTACTGTTACACTATAACACTGCTGAGGGCTTGCTTCATACTTCACATTAGGAAGTATGTCATCGGTGACAGAAGCTCACTGGAAAAGAAGGACACTTACGCGTATACATGCTGCTGCCTGCAAGCATCGACAAAGTTTTCTCCAGTCATTTTTCCCACATTGTTAACACAAATACAGAAAATGTGTTTTCCTGAAATACTGTGCTACAATTCTGAGTCTATAATGCTCGCCCCTACACCTCAGCAAGTGGTATGATGGACATGAAGGCAACTTTCTGAACGTTGTTATTTCAATGAATACTCCAAATTATACAGTAGAACGCTATGTTTGCAAAGCACAGAGAAAACGGAAAGAGAAACTGTCACATGTATTCCTATCATGAAACACACTGGTCAAAAAGGCCAAGTTTGTAAGTTTGCTCTTTTCACACGTCTGCTAAATAGTTCCTGCCTCTGCAGTCTTCTTTAGTGACAACGGATTCTATGATGAGGACGAACAAAGGAGCGAGTGTCTGGATGTCAAAGGTGTGCTGCTGGAGATCACGCAGGGGGGTTAACAGCTGTCACTTTACGCGAGGATTAAGTCAGATCCCCGCTTGAATAACCAGCTGACATGAAGTCACACGAAGGCGCGATGATCTGTGACAGGAGCTGTAAGTGCAGGGTGATAAGAGTCGACTTACCCACTTTATCCACTCCATACTTGTGACCCGCCACCTGATGTGACAGCGGGACGCAGCCGTTGAGGTGAGCCTGGCTCTGGTGCCCCGAGGGCGGCTGGCCGGGCTTTTCTTTAGGCGGTGCGCCGCCGGAGAGCCGAGAGGTCAGAGGGACCCCACCCGCGGAGGAGCTGGGGGCCAGCTCCAGTCTGCCGAGCGCCACAGAGGACTCCATCATCATCTGAGGCTGAGTTCTTGACATGTGTTTAAAACCGTGGATGTGCAGTGCTGGGCAAGAAAGTCAGAAGCCGAACATGTCATTCACATGCTGTCATTACGTAAAGCTCAGGCTACGCGCACAAATTCAACAAACTGCTCCCGGGGACGGTGCCGTGCAGGCGGGGACAGCACAGCGGCTCCGGCCGCTCCTTCGACCCCTGACAAGAACCACGCTGACGGGCAGCGGCGGTGTGAGTACCCCCGCTCTGAGCGCCGGGGAACACGGGCTCTAAAGGCAGAGCTGATTCACTGACTCTCACATCTCGGACAGCAGCATAAATACATCCTGGCCACATCCCACTTCCTACCAGTGTCAGGACACGAAGAGCCAACGGCGACTTCCGCTCGCACACTCCAAAATAAAGCCACCCAACGTGGATAGATCATTCGGGGCACACGGTACCGGTAAAGGACGAAACGTTATTTTACAAATGACAAGTTGGCTGTAGTTTTGTTCCAGTTGTACTCCTCTGTTTAATCCCAGAAGCCACTTATAAGCGTAAACAAAACTACTTAGGGCTTTTATTATGGCGGTAAAGACACAGAACATCCGGTCTCATGTTCTCAGAGTTCCGCCAGCCTGATGCAGCTCCACTTCCTCGCTTCAGAGAAGTAAATACTGACGTCTCGGTAAACGGAGGTGCACGATACAGAGACCCAGTTCCACGCAGCAGCGAGTCAGACACACGGCGTGATCAGAGACCGTAAAACACCGACATGACACGATAGCTGTACTCAGCCCGGCCTTGTTATCGATCCCGTCCATTAGGCTGCTAACAGTCCTTCCTCGCGGACACACCGCTGCTGTTCAAAGAGTTCAGCACGAGCGCCCTGTAGCTGAAACGGGTCCGCGCGCTGTGCCGCAGTCCTAAAGCACTGATATGAAACGAGGTCGGCAGAGCCTTCCTCGACCACAGATATCCAGGTCAGTGTAGGCGGCAGCCTCTACGTAACGAGCAGCTCAAAGCCTCCCACACGTTTGCGACACTTGCCAGTACTGTCGCAAAACCATCCATTTTCATCCATGAACGGCAGCACACGTGCCTTCATTTGCATTTTCCATGAAATACAGTTTACTCTTACGTGACTTAATACGAAAAGCGTGTCAGTGTTTCGGTCACAATCAGATTTGACTGCGAGTCTAATAATACACTCTATTTGTATAGCCCAAGCATAGTTAGAGCGTGGTTTGAAGAAGACAATAGAAAAGATCACAGTCAAAAATAAAAAAAAAAGACTGGCATAAAACCTGAACAAACCTGAAGTGAAAATAATGTGACAGAGAAAACGAACTCTACAAAATAATATGCCTTTAGCTTAAATAACTCAATAATAACACCAGGTGTACTTTATTTGGATATGCCTTTGTTACAGCAGTTAAACGCAGCAAACATATAACAAGTAGTTTGAACATGTGACGATCAGTGAGCAGCAGTGTGGCTTCCTGCTGAGAAACAGCACTGCAGATGTGATGTTTACTTTGAGAGTGTGCCTTTGTGGATCTGCTGAGAGAGGAGCTGTGGTACTGCATGAGGAGGCCAGGAGTGGCAGGGAAGTATGTGAGGGTGGTGCAGAGAGGACAGAGAGACAGCGGTGAGGCGTGCGGATGGTGGGGGTGGGTTCAAGGTGGGGGGTGGGATTACACCTGGCGTCTGCTCTGAGCTCCTTCCTCTTTGCAGTGCAGATGGACAGACTGGCAGATGAGGTCAGGCAGGACTCTCTGTGGACTATGATGTTTGCAGATGACATTATGATCTGTAGTGAGAGTAGGGAGAGGTGGAGGAGCGTCCAGAGAGGTGGTGGTATCCTCTGGAGAGAAGAATGGAAGTCAGAATGCATGTGGAGTGGACAGTGATCAGAGCTGTGACAGTACGGTCATGAAACACTACACATATAAAGACCAACTGACATCATGGAGCCCTGCTCTGAAAAACTGACATAGATGTAGCTCTGTCTGTGAAGCTGGATTTAAGAAATAAGTGTTTAAAGTTTAAGTTTTAAGAATGTGTAGCGCCATCTTCTGTCACTACAATATGTTATGTCACCAGGTTGGTTGGTCGTGGCTAATAGACTTACATTAGTTTATGTTAGCTAACTAGTGACAGAATTGATAACTCAGAGGAAAATAAGGACACTAAAACTACAAATCCGTTTAAGTGGATCACTTTTGGGCTGCAACAATGAGTTTTATGTCCACTTTCACTCTCTGTCTCTTTAGCAGTAAGTGGATCTTTGTTATTTGGCTAGCTGTACTGAAATGGGAAAATTCACCTGTTAGCTGTAATGTTCAACTTTGTAAAGCACTTTATAAATGACAACGGTGTGGAGGAGAGAACAGATGAGTCACACTCCAGAGAGTTATTGCTTAAGGTATAAAAGATTTAATGTATTTGTCCTTGTCACAGTGGAGCTCCATCAGTCTGTCAGAGAAGGTCCTCTGCTGCCTGCTGTAAGTGGTGCAGAGGGTGGTCAGTGTAGTGACCTCCTCTCCACCACAGCTTCATATGTGTCCAGTGTGCAGCCAGTCACGTGAACACACAATGGTCCACTTCATTCTGTTTGTAAGTGTCACCAGCTATGATGCCGTTCCCACAGAAATTTACACTGGGCTTGCGACACCTGTCTGAAAACTTAACAACATTTACTGCGCATGCTGAGGGATCTCAACTTCACTAGGAAACAGCCTGTTCATCATCTTCTTGCATACAGCCTCTGTGTTGGTCTTCCTTTTAGCCTGTTGTCATTGTGCCATATCAGCATCCTGCCTCAGGATAGACAGAATTTGTCCTCTTCTTTCTGAAGTCAATCACCATTCTTGTAGGTGGAGACACACATCCCCCGTGGAGCTCCTGTACTGCACATCACAGATCGGACAGAGCTCTGCCCACTCTGTGGCTTGTCTGTTCGGTAGTCAGTAATCCATGAGATGCTGGACGTGTTTGCTGACATTTCCTGTAGCTTCTCCTTCAACAGCAGCAGCTGGACCACATTAAATGCATTTGAGAAATCAAAGAATGTGATCCTCCATCGTGCAGTTACTATATCAGTATAGTTGGAATTAGTGTGGGATGGCTGAGGCAGTAGATACTCAACTGTTTGAGGGAGCAGTATCAGTAGTGGTATACAGGCAAAAGCAGGATGCCAGTGGTCAGGTGGATGTGCCGTATAAGAAAGTTTCTTTTACACTGACATGGAAAAGGTGGTTCCTAATCCACATGCAGTTCCACTGAAAAAGGATTTTAGTGCCAAAAAGAAACAAGATAAAAGCAAATGTTACATGATCTTTTATGGCTGATTTTTCACCTCCAGACTGTACAAAACTAAGATAAAGGTGGATTTAATGTCAGCCACTCTTGATGTAACCTAGAACTGACCATGAACACTACAGCTTCTCTGCACCAATCAAACATAGAGTATTACTGCAAACTTTACCACAGCTGACCAGCGTAGCCTGCACTAACCTGGGGAGAGCCTCTAAGGAAGAGGCCATCCACCCTTCAGAGAAAGCTCATTTCCGCCGCTTGTATCCACGACCTTGTCCTTTCGGTCACTACCCAAAGCTTGTTACCATAGGTGAGGATAGGGACATAGATCGACCGGTAAATCGAGAGCTTTGCTTTTACGCTCAGCTCTCTCTTCGGTACAGTGGTACAGCAGCCGCAGCACCAATGCACCTCTCAATCTCCTGCTCCCCTCACTTGTGAACAAGACCCTGAGATACTCCTCTACTTGGGGCAGGAACTCGTCCCTGACTCAGAGTGGGCACTCCACCCTTTTCCGGCTGAGGACCATGGCCTCAGACTTGGAGGTGCTGATTCTCATATCCTCCCCTTCACACTCGACTGTGAACCGCTCCAGTGTAAGCTGGAGACCACCACCTAATGATGTCAGCAGAGCCACATCATCTATGAAAAGCAGAGACGAGAGTCTGAGACCACCCAAGTGGAACCCTTCTGCCACTTGGCTATTCCTAGAAATCCTGTCCCCGGTGCAGTCCAACACCCACCGGGAACAAGTCTGACTTATTGCCGGCTATGTGGACCAAGCTCTTGCAATGGTTGTATAAGGATCCAATTGCTGGTAGCAACAGTCCAGACACCCCATTCTCCCAAAGCACTTCCCACAGAATACTCCAAAGGGAACAGTTGAATGCCTTCTCCAACTCCATAAAACAAACGTAGACTGGTTGGGCAAACTCCCATGCACCCTCAAGTATCCTCGAGAGGGTAAAGAGCTGCTCCAGTGTCCTGTCACCGGGACGAAAACCGCATTGTTCCTCCTGTATCCGAGGTTCGACTAACAGACGGACTCTCGTTTCCAGCACCCAGACATAGACTTTTCCAGGGAGTCTAAGGAGTGTGATCCCCATATAGTTGGAACATGCCCTCTGGTCCCCCTTCTTAAAGATGGGAACCACCACCAGGGTCATCCAAAGGTACCGCCCCTGATCTCCACGCAACATTGGAGAGGCATGTCAACCAAGACAGCCCTACAACATCCAGAGCCTTCAGGAACTCAGGTCGAACCTCATCCACCCCAGGGGCTCTGCCAGCAAGGAGTTGTTTAACTGTCTCAGTGACCTCACCCCCGATGATGGACGAGTCATTCCCCTCGTCCCCAGGCTCTGTTTCTGCTACGAAAAAACATGTCAATGGGATTAAGGAGGTCCTCGACGTATTCGAACTCCTCCCACACCCGAGTTTTTGCTTCGGCCACTGCCCGAGACTTCGGCTGCCTCCAAAGTCTGTTTTTTATTTACGTTGATATAGTACATCCGTAGCATTCATTTCATTGGTTAGTAAATTTGTTTGAACATTTAGATCAATCCCTTGACCTTTAAGGAGAGGTCAGAGAACAAGTGTGATATGATATTTTAAGTCTTTTTATGGTGCTTTCTATATGTGAACAATACACAGCACACTTGTGAGAATCATAGTTTCTAAGTTCGAAGGGTTAAAACAAACAGCAGAAGAAGAAGACTAGGAAACAGCAGCATAATCGGTCGTCAAATTCAGGTTTCTCTCCTAAACTAGTCCCGGTATACTAAACTAATAGTAACCAAACCCAAAAACAGTACTGCTGCTGGCCTGTACTCAATGAACAAAGCTATAGCAGGAGCAAAACATTTAAGCCAGTGCTGATGGTGATCAGGTAGGAGGATAGAAGGACTGAGGTACCAGTTGCCGACCGCCATGCTCAGCCTTCTCTGGGCTTATTTCTTCTGCTTCGTCTTTGTGTGCAATAAGCATCAATAGGATTATCTTTGAGGTTGAAATCAGTTTGAATGGACATAGTGACAGGAAATAACTCCTCTGAAATGCATTGTTTTGAAAATGTGAGGCATAGAAAGTCGAGATATTTGTGTTTAAATGTGGTGAGTTAAAGAGTTAAAGTAAAAACATGACTTTTGCTTATCCAGAGATGAGAAGTATACCTCTTACCACCTCTTGGAAATGAGTAACATCATCACACTTTAACATCTGTGGCCTTTGGCCTCCAGACTCACACTCCATCAGCTGATGGTTCTGTTTCTTTTTGTTCATTTTAAGATTACAGCGTGCAGCAGTTAATAATGGTGATGAACTGGTGTGAATAATTACCTAGAGAGCTAAAATAAAATAAACATTTGACTTTTGGTGTGAGTACTTTCTGAACTGTGTCTAAATATTTACATTCACTGTAACGTGATAGAATATCTTAGATGTATGAATTGTTTGAAGATAAAATGTAGCCCATCTATTATTTGTAATATTTGAGTTTTCTCTGAGGGAACGTGACTGTCGGTTCGGTTTCTGGCCCTCTGCCTTTTCACTGCCTTTTCTCCTCAGATAAAAATGCCCTTTTCTCATCAACTTCAGGCTGATGATGTCGTTATTCTATAATAAGCAGCATTAACATTAAAATGATGAGTCAAAACACACGATAAGGAAACACTTTCCTCTTGCCATGTAAAGAAAAGAACTTAGAAAAGTTTTTTTTGTTGTTAACCTGCATCAAATATAAAAACCTGCTTTTATATGAGTAATAATAATAATATAAGGATATAACAGAGACAAAGAGTCACAGGGGGTATTTTTTCTGCATTGAGTAAAACTGTAATACATTAACAATACTATTATTATTATTTATAATACTTGCATACCTGTACTTAAAGTAACACTTTGAATGCAGGACTTTGACTTGTATTAGAGAATTGTTTCAGCGCTGTCAGTACTTAGGCGGGAGTATGCATGCTTCTTCTAGTTTCTGTCGGTGGTTTGTGATGGTTTTATACAACTTAAGTAAATTTGTGGCTTTGGAGAATCAAAACGACACCATCTTTTTGTGACTGTTACAATAGCTCAGAGTGTGAGAAAAGTATTAGTCTTTCTCTTTCTCTGACACACAACCTGTAAAAAGCCAGTAAGTCTGAGGGTTTAACATCATCTCTGTGTCTTTCTTGAGAAAAAGAAGGGAAAAGAGATTTCGTGCATCTTCCTGTGTAATTTCAGAGGGTCCCTATCATGCTGACAATTACCCGTATCAGTTGGAAAGTTCATGTTATCACTGTAATTGGCCCAAAATTTCCTAAACACGAATACTGGGATCAGTAAACAGATAACAGTTTAAGAAATGCTGTCCAGGCCATGCTCTTGCTAATGGCACCATGAGAGTGTTTATGCTGTAGGCTTACATCGGCCTTACGTAACTACTCTAATTTAGCATCATTTCGTGTCTGTCAACACAGAAGCCCAAGTGGGATCTATTTATCGTGTTCCTGTATCGTCAATATAAAAAAAATTACCCTTGTGTTCGCACAGTAACTGGGACACAGCGTCAAGGATGAAGATGTTATAACTAATATAGACTGAAGAGAAAGATTAAAGCAGTGAATCAATTCCAAATACTTGAGGAAGCCAGGTAGAAAGAAGATATTTGAGCAGTACACACTTTGTTTATGAATTAAAAGGGTGAATTCTGCATCTTTTCTGCATGCATTTAAAATGTATTTATTTATGTACAGAACCCTGTAAAGACCCTCCGATGCTAAGAAGAGAACACCAATGATCAGATCCTCTATAGGAAAGGACTGTGGGATGGTGCTCTGGGGAGGAAGAACCCCCTTTCAACAAAAGGAAGACCTTTGGCAGAACCAGGCTTAAGGGCAGCCGTTAATGCATTTCCACATGAAATGACTTCAAAAACCTGTGACTCAATGCTAATGAAAGATATTAGTTTCTCTCTACATGCTGTCAGTAATGACAGAAAGGGTAAAACAAACAGCTTGTCAAATTATGCTGGTTTTATGTCCTTAGAGAATGACTTTGTCACATTGTGCAAGGAGAAGGATCCAAGTGCAAACCACAGGAGAGAATTTAAATAAGGGTGAGCCGTTTATTCAGGCCCATGCAAAAACCCACAAAAGAATCCAAAAGCAAGGCAAACCAAAATCCAGTATGCACAGGAGAACACAGAGGGCGGGGAGGGTAATGAGACACAGCTAAAGACTGGCCCACTCCATGATGTACTGGCCAGTCACAGTCACGGTCTCATGTTCAGTGAGAGACTGAGATTACCTAAATGCACCACTGAACCACACAGTACTCCCTGTACAACTCCTCCAGGGTGCAGTAATTACACCCTTTTGCACATTCTTTACAGTGAAAATAACAAAGTTTTACAGTTTAGAGTAAAATGTCATTCATATATATTTAATATCTGTAATATTCTGGATATCTATAATTGAGCTATTTCAAGTCAAGTGGCTTTATTGTCATTCCAACCATGTGCTGTGGTACAGTACACAGTGAAGCGAGACAACGTTCCTCCGAGACCACGGTGCTGCATATGACAATCAACACAGGACTACATAAAGTGCAAGTGTGCAAAAATGACAAAAAAAACAAAACAAACAAAACAAAGACACCGTGCAACAATGACAGCGGGTTGTGCAAAAAGTAACTTGGTGTATGAAGGTGTGTGTGTGAGTGTGAGTGTGTGTGTCAGTCCAGTCTGACGGCTTGGAGGAAGAAACTATTTCTCAGCCTGGCAGTGAGGGCCTGGATGCTCCGGTACCTCTGTCCAGAAGGCAGCAGGGTGAAGAGTGTGTGTGAGGGGTGTGTGTGAGGGGTGTGTGGGCTCCTCCACAATGCTGGTGGCTTTGCAGGTGCAGCGTGTGCGATACGTGTCTGTGATGGAGGGAAGAGAGGCTCCAATGATCTCCTCAGCTGCTCTCACTATCCGTTGTAGGGCACTGCGGTCCGATACGGTGCAGTTACCACACCAGACAGTGATGCAGCTGCTCAGGACGCTCTCGATAGTCCCTCTGTAGAAGGTGGTGAGACTGGATGGAGGGAGGTGGGCTTTTCTCAGCTTCTGCACGAAGTTGGGCCTTCTTAGTTATGGAGCTGGTGTTGAGGGACCAGGAGAGGTTCTCTGCCAGGTGGACACCAAGGAATTTGGTGCTCCTGACGACCTCCACAGAGGATCCATC
>VVHJ01061891.1:0-34995 GCA_015107715.1 Tylochromis polylepis | reverse complement strand
TGTCTCTGTGTGAGTGTGTGAGTGTGTGTGTGAGTGTGTGTGTCTGTCTGTCTCTGTGTGAGTGTGTGTGTGTGTGTGTGTGTGTGTGTGTGTGTCTGTCTCTGTGTGAGTGTGTGAGTGTGTGTGTGAGTGTGAGTGTGTGTGTGAGAGAGTGTGAGTGTGTGTGTCTGTGAGTGTGTGTGTATGTGTGTGTGTGAGTGTGTGTGTGTGTGTGTGTGTGAGAGAGAGAGTGTGTGTGTGTGTGTGTGTGTGTGTGTGTGTGTGCGTGCGAGTGTGTGTGTGTGTGTGTGTGTGTGTGTGTGTGTGTGTGTGTGTGTGTGTGTGTGTGTGTGTGTGTGTGTGTGTGTGTGTGTGTGTGTGAGAGAGAGAGTGTGTGTGTGTGTGTGTCTGTCTGTGTGTGTGTGTGCGTGCGAGTGTGTGCGTGTGAGAGAGAGAGAGTGTGTGTGTGTGTGTCTGTCTCTGTGTGTGTGTGCGTGCGAGTGTGTGCGTGTGAGAGAGAGAGAGTGTGTGTGTGTGTGTGTGTGTGTGTGTGTGTGTGTGGTGGTGTGTGCGTGTGTGAGAGAGAGAGTGTGTGTGTCTCTGTGTGTGTGTACACTGTGTTTTTAAACATGCCTACTTGTTATCACCCATGAAGTCATTCTGCTCTGTCTTACCACACTCTTGTGACTGTTTCTCAGAGGAGCACATGTGTGAAGTTTCACTGCACTAACTGCACAGACATGCAGGTGTGAGCCGTTTGTGTGTCGTCCTCAGGTCTGGGCGGCTGTCCCGCCGTGGAAGCAGGGCAGCCTGGCGGAGTTTGTGGTGCTGAGCGCCAATGAGGTAACGCTCGGCGTTGTGTATTTAAAACGTCTCATTTCTCTTGTTTGCGAAGTTGAAACTTTCATCAGTGTCAGTTCTGCACAGACAGTTTCCTTTTCTTTTTCGTTTCTTTACTGTTTGTTTCACAATTTTAGTTTCAACATCTGTAAATGTTCTTTTTTTTAGTTTTCCAGTTTTGTCATCGTACATTTGCCAGGTGTTAAATCATTTTTTCCCTTTTGCAGTTTTTCTTTTTTGATACAATAATTAAAGGTCATAAATTATAGACATCTTTTAATCTTGAAATTTCTGGGGTTTTCTTTTTTGTTTTTTTTTTAAAGCAGAGGTGGGGGAACTCCAGGCCTCGAGGGCCGGTGTCCTGCAGGTTTTAGATCTCACCCTGGGTCAGCACACCTGAATCACATGATTAGTTCATCAGCAGGCCTCTGGAGAACTTCAGGACATGTTGAGGAGCCATTTAAATCAGCTGTGCTGGATCGAGGACACATCTAAGACCTGCAGGACACCGGCCCTCGAGGCCTGGAGTTCCCCCACCTCTGCTTTAAATCCACTATTTAGATTTTTTTTTTTTTAGTTTAATTTACTGTGTGTGTGTGTTTTCTTGTGAATGTTGCTGTTTTTTGGCCCATGCAGGTTTATTAAGCCTCTGTCCGTCCTTCTGCAGTTCACAAGAACAATTAATCAGATTTTACTGACACTTGCACATAATGATCTCCTGATGGGTCTTATCTGAATTCTACTCAAATTCAAGGTCACATTTGTCACCGTCTTGATGAGAACCTGTGAACTGTCATGGTTTCTCATCAGTTTTCTTTTTTTTTTCCCTGTAATTTTTTTAATACTCTAATCCTGACCTTTTTTTTTTTTTTTACCCCAGCTGCCCCCACCTGAATTATTTTCAATGACACTAATACTCCTTTTTTTACTGCTTCACTTCCTCTAAAATGTGGAGATGAGCTGGTTCATACTGACTCTACAGGAAGCTGCGGCTCTTCTTAACTGCTGCTATTCTTACTGTTTGTCCTGTTTAGGTGTCCCACAAACCGAAGTGTCTGAGCCACATCGAGGCTGCCGCCATTCCCTACGTGGCAACCACCGCCTGGTCAGCGCTGGTTAATACTGGCGGACTGAGAAAGGACAACTGTGCCAACAAGAGGTGAGGGCACGGACAGTTTAATCCATCCCAGTGAAGCTCGCCAACTTTGATCGAGTCAATTATTCCACCCGGTGTTCCTCCTGAGCCCCTCTTAGCTCGCTTATTAAGGCGGGATCTAAAAGGAGTCTCCTTTTCCCTACACGCACTACTCGAATAACATGATGAGTGAAACAGCGAGCTCAGTATATCATGCTGTCAATGATAGTACTAATAACATTTGGCCATTTCATGCAACATTAATTCATTCCTCACAAACTGCTTCTGCTTTTGGGCTTTTTGCGGCACAAATAATGACGCGCTTTAATCTGTCAGGCGTTGTGGTTCATCTGAGGTTGTATTAACCTCGTTTTGGAAACCTGATAATGACCAGATAATTTTTTTTATTAAGTCCTCAGATTGGACCGGGTAATGAGCTGTGACAAATGTGTTTATAATTTGCACTAATTTACCAGAAACCTGCAAGACGAAACGGAGGGACAAACGTGCAGCAGAGGCAGACACCCCCTCCAAAAGAATGTCCTAACCCCACATCAGTCTCAATGTAAATAAAATGGGCCATAGAAAACCTACCAATAAACCAGCTACAGTGATATAACTAACCTGACGCTTATCAGCCGCCCCTGTTTGAGCCTGTCGCCACACACTCGGCACCCCGGGACCAAAGGGAGGCCAAAGGGGCCTTTGTTGGGGGCGAGGGGAGGAAGACGGGATAAAAAACACAAGCAAGTGGGCACCACTCACATGTGCCACTGATAACGATCCAGACTAACTGAGGTAACCAACCAGTGTAGTTTCCAGCAGTGACCACTGTACCTGTGTCTGGTTACTGATAAGAGTGGAGAAAAGTCAAAGCGTTGTGGGCGGTGTAGATTAGCACAGGCAACATCAGAGCTTTCATAAACAGCCACATAGAGAGAGAGAGATATATCTGTCATCTCCAACCACCACAACCAGCTGCTTTTTAATGTTTGGCTTTATTAACTGATTTAATACAAGACAGTTTTCTCGCCTTTATTTTGAAAGTACCTGCAAGCCGAAAGGAGAAAAAAGAAAAAATAACTTTTCCTTTTTTTTTCTTTTTTTTTAAAAAAAACTTGTCGGGTTTCTGTTTAGTCGACCAGGTCATTGCTTCGGTTGTGTCCTTCATTGTTTTGGCTTTTCTGCTGCAGGATTTTGATCCTTGGAGGATCCGGAGGCGTGGGAACATTTGCTGTACAGGTATGCATGAAAAGCTGGACGGTGATGACCACTTGTGGTCACCTAAGCACTCTACATGTTACAGTGAAGTAACGTTTGATCTCAAAAGCACCAAAGCTCACAGGCTGGACGCTCACCTGGTCTCTTCTCCAGCGGCGGGGAAACCTTTAAGCACAATTAAGCCTCTGACCGACCTCTGTCGGTCGCAGACGTAAACTGTTAAAAAAACAGCCGTAGTTTCTGAGATTCTCCACAATGTGTGACGTTCAGTTAGAAAACACAATCGCAAAAATGTAAAATTTCCCCCAAATCAGCTTAAACACCGTCTGTCTTCTAAAAATCGGAGAAGAAGAAACGACCTGCAGTAACGAGAGCCTAAAAAGAACAAATTCTTGAATTTTTTTCTTCATTGTTGTTAAAATTAAAAACTAAATATGAATAAGCAAACATTTAACTGAAATGAAACTTGTATAAAAGTCTGGCGTTTGATGTTAACCTGTTGTTCCTGTTCAGATGGTGAAGGCGTGGGGGGCCCATGTGACCGTTACCTGCTCCCAGAATGCCGAGCGGTTCTTGCGGGGGCTCGGGGCGGACCACGTGGTGGACTACACTGCTGGGCCCGTCGAGGAGCCGCTCAGCGCTCTGGAGAAGTAAGCAGACCTCGCTCCGACTGAATCTCGTTTGCCATCTTCGTCTGATTAACTTTTATTATCTTTAAGGTTTGACCTGATCCTGGATAATGTCGGGGGTGACGCGGAGCGCTGGGCGCTGAAGCTGCTCAAGCCATGGAGCGGCGCCAAGTACGTCACCCTCGTGACGCCGTTCATGAACAACACTGACAGGCTGGGTGTAGCTGATGGCATGATGCAGAGCGCCGCTACAGTCGCCACCAAGGCCTTAAAAGTAAGCTTGGATGGAGCTGTTTTGGTTTTTTCTAATTCTCTTTTATGGGGATTTTATTTATTTATTTTTGAATGATCCAAGTGCAGACGGTTGTAGGGTCAGACTCAGATAAAAGGACTAGATGTTACAATCCCTGATAATGCATCGCTTCAAATGGATAACGTCCTGAGGCATGGCTACCATGAGGAAAGGCAGCCTTAGATCTCCACCAGCAGGACACCTCGCCAGCCGCGTGCCCCAGCCGCGTGCCCCAGCCGCGTGCCCCAGCCGCGTGCCCCAGCCGCGTGCCCCAGCCGCGTGCCCCAGCCGCGTGCCCCAGCCGCGTGCCCCAGCCGCGTGCCCCAGCCGCGCAGGGTGCCTCGGCCCACAAATCACTCTACCAAAACTTTAACTTCCTTAGTTAAGTTTAGGGATTAAAACTGTGATCTAAAGTATAATATTTAGTATTAAAATGTGACACATCATCAGTAGTGCACCTTGGATTCATTGGCTGTTTTGGCCATTATCACTAGACACCCTCATCCATGGAAGGCCCTGCCAGGGTCGATCAGGCCCGGAGTGTGTCACTGGTTTACGCTAAATTGTTTCTCTTCTACTTTACGGTTGTAGGGTCAGAATATCAAACTAGTGAGAGACTCATTCAGTGGTATTTGCTTTTCAATTGTAACATCTGGGTTTGGGCCATCCGGTGCCTGCACAGCTACAGTGGAGGGTTGTTTCGTATTGCTGGCCTTGTTCCTAGTGGGTGTGGTACTCCACCAGGCCTGCCCTTGGCCCCCAGTTCTGCTCATAATGTTCATGAGCGAAGGTTCTAGGTGCAGCCAAGGTTCTGATGGCGTCTGATTCAGTGATCTCAGGATCTCGTGTCTTGGTAGTCTGCAGGAATGAAAAGTAGCACCTTCAAGTTTAACGTCATGATTCTCCACCAGAAAAAGGGTGGAGTGCTCACTCTGGGTTGGGAACGAATTGCTGCCCTGAGTGGAGGAGTCTGCGTCTCAGATTCTGGTTCAGGAGTGCGGGGTGCAGCGTCAGTGAGCTCTGCCTGTGACCACAACCTGTGGAAGAGCGAAAGAAGATGATCGATTGAGATGATGATCTCTGTGAGAGATGACGGAGGCGCTCGGAGTCGTGCTGCTGGGCCTCCGCATCAGAATAAGAGGGCCGAGGTGGTTCTGGCACCAGATCGAGATGCCTCCTCAGTGAGGCGTTTTGGACATGCCTGGCTGGGAGGAGCCCGGGCCAGACACGTGATTAACAAATCCACACAATAACTCATACAGATGTTTAACTCGGTCCATTAGATGGGCTCCATTTTTGACTGTTCGCTGAGTTGTTCTTACATTAATATTTTTTTTTCTCTCCCAGTTAAACCATTAATAAAATAACCACCAAACACTCAAAAGGAAGGAAAAAATGTGGGAGTTTTCAGAGCACCCAGTATTAAACTGTTCACAATACAGGCCACTATGGAAGCTAAGCTATAATTAGAGCAGATTTATTCCAGTAGTAGCTCGTACTTGAGTCATAATATCTGTAGTTGTGGACTTGCTGCAGACTGATTCAGGTTTAGGTTCCTTTTATATTCTGCACATTTCTTTCAGTTCCCTAAAAATCAGACATCATACCTGAAGAAAAAAGTGAAAATGCAACCTTCTCACACTGAGCTGACCTACCACAGATGCCCTGCTGCAAGGCAGATAAAGAACTGCTAAACTCTGACATCATCCGCGCATACACAAACCCACACATGCGTGCACACACATCCTCAGTGGGTGTTGTAGTAACAGCCTGCAGTTTGCATGCAGTGCACTCATCTTCATCCTGACCACAGACTTCACAGCTGTACTCACTGGGTCTGCACAGCAAAGGAAGCACAAACGAGGTGCAAGAAGATAACTTGTTGTTTTCAAACGATAAGTTTCAGTCTTCAGTCTTTGTGGAAATATGAGCGGTTACACATTAAGCCACATCTCTTTATTTTCTATTTTTTAATTCAGTGATAAATATGTGATTGAAATGGAGACTTTAATTCAGGAGGCTTAACAGCAGGAACTGTTCAGGGATTACAGCCGGGTTTCTACACCGAGTCAGAGGGCCTGAGACAAAAAACACAAGTTTAAAGTAATACTGTTTTTAATACTTGGATGGAAATCCTTAGCTGTCAGCGAATGAAGCGTAGAAGTCACGGGCACCAGCTGATTCTGTGTTTCTGCTTTAAAATGCTCTGCAGACCTTTAGTGGGGCTGCCGCCTGTCTGTGGATCTCTCTTCCTTCAGTTTTCCATTCAGCGTCTGATACGCTTCTCTCTCGGGTTGAGATCACGTGACTGACTTGATCATTGAAGAATATCCCATTTCTTTGCCTTGAGAAACTCATGGGTTGCTTTGGGTCATTATCCATCTGCACTGTGGAGCTCTGTCTGAGTCTGAGCAGAGAGTATAGCCTTGAACGCATCACATTCACCCTGCTTCTGTCACTCTGGTCTAACGTCATCTTGGTTTCATCTTTCCAAATTGGTTTTCTGAACCGTGCATATAAAGGTATTCGAAGCATAATCTGACCTTCCTGTTCTTGAGCATAACCAGTGGTTTTGCACCTTGTTCTAAACTCTATATTTCCATTCATGGAGGCGTCTCTTGATTGTAGACATGAAAAAAATAACGCCTACCTCCTTCAGTGTGTCCTTGACCTGATTAGATGCGGTGAAGTTGTTTTTCTTAATCATGGAAATAATTCTGTCATCGTGCACTTTAGTTGTCTTCTGTAATCTTTCAGGCTGTTACCCAGCTGGTCAGTACATTTATTTTTAAGCATGTCCCAGATTATTGATTCGTTGGTTTTTTTGTGTGTTTGTTTTTAATTGTTTTTCAAGCTTGATGATGTCATCCTTCACTCTCAGTGACATCTTTAGCTCTTAGCTTCAGTTTCAGTCAGCAGTTACCAAATATAAGTTCAACACTTTGAGTCCACTTCAAATATAGTTTGCTTACATTTTCATTAGTTAATGAAGGATTAGGCCTCGCCTGGTCATGAAACTCCTTGTCAGTCAATTGTCCAATTACTTTTGAGCCTCTCAGAATGGGGAGCTGTTTCTAAAAATGGCTGCAGTTGTGTTAAACCGGTAGTTCAGTACTTTATGCACTTCAGGGAAATCATGATTGTTTGAGTCCAAATTCTCTGTAATGCTGTACAGTGGAAATTACATAAAAATGCACAATTGTCCACGAACTTGTGGCACTAACTGTAGATGGGGAGGAAAATTCTGTAACAGTTGAATCAACTGTACCATGTGGTGCATGTGTAAAGAGGCCTCGTGTCACATTTTTCAAATTTAAAAAGGAAAGCATTTGTAACTGAAACGCCGTCTGAGGTCAGGGGAGTGTGGGCAACTTCAGAAGTAGTGCAAAGTTTCAGAAGGCTTTGTTAGTCTCATTTTCCGTGGAGGCACAAATCACTGTAACTGAAATTCGCCAATATAATGACTATTTTGTAGTAGTAACCAAATTTTGCATGTACGTACGCACACGGTAACCGTGCATAAAATGACTTTTGCAATAACAAATCCACATCAAATGATAATCCGTAGTGCACTTGAGTGTTTAAGGATGTTTTTAGCTCATCCGTATCTTCGTTTATAAAAAGCTCTTAGGTTTCCTTTTGAACTTCTTAAACTGACAACACAGCTTTGAAGCAGGGCGGAGAGTTTCATTCATGTTCGTAGTTCATGTTGAGCTCGTTCCAGTGGTCCAAAGGTTCATCGGTGATTTTTTTCAAACAAACTAATCGGGGTTTTTTTTTATACAGGTTTAATTTTCAAAGCTGCCATATTGTCTGTTAGTTCTGTTTTGTTCACTATCATAAATCTTCAAGAGTAAAAAAAATAAATAAATAAATAAAAGAAGCTGAAGTACCACATGTTGCAGTTCCTCTAACATCCACTAGAGGCTCCAGCAGTGAGTCCCCATAGACTCGGCCTGATACAGAAACTCATTTCTGTCTTTATATCAGCTGTACAGGGGGAGGATGATTTTGTAACACACCTGTTTAAAACTTTATTAAGACTTAAAGTCTGCAATATTTGGGGGGCGTGGCCTCTTTGACTGACAGGTGGATGGTGACACAGGTGGCTATACATGCTAGCTGTCTGCTAGGCTTCACCTCAGCTAACTGGAGTCCCTGAACTGCACCTCTGGGACTGTTTGTGCTGTTTGCATTTTTTTATGCAGTTATGTAACTAATAATATGGCTGCTGTGAGGTTATTGTGCATAGCTATTGGGTCACGGTGGATGTATCCATCTTTTGTATACAGTCTATGATTATTTATGCTGAAATATTACACTAATTTAATACTAATTTAATTTAAAACACTAATTTATTGTAATTTTTCAATGTTTTCTATCAGTGTCGTGTTTGTTCTGGTTTCTCATTTTAAAGTAAATTTAATCTGCTCATCAGGAAGGAGGCGGGGCGGGGGTGGATGGCGGTAACAAGGCGGGGCTGCCCCACAAACCTTTTATGATGTTTTTCTTGTTAAATGTAAAGTTACTGACTTGGTGTGAGACTGTGGGGGTTACAGGTGGTGCAGCTGGCACAGATTCTACTCACGCAAACTTTCTCCAGAATAAAATCAGTAATTTTTAACATTTTAAGGTGAGGTAGGTTGAAGGTATACCTGGAGTACATCTGCAGGAAACAAATGAAACTGTGTGTTTGTGCACTTGCTGTTTTCGCTTCCTTTCAACACACAGACCAAGTTTCCAATCCCGCCCTGCCACACACGCACGCACACACACGCACAGACACACACAACCCTGCCCTTCTTTACCACCTTTAGCCTCTTTCTTGTTCTTGCATTTATAACCACATAGTGACTGTTTCCATTTCCATAGAAGTTTCTCTGCAGGGTTGTAACAGGGTCATCTGCTGTTGTCGCACGCTGTGTTTGTTTAATATCAGACGACTTGATTCACAGCATTGTCTTATTATTTGGCGCCTGCAGAATCCGTGTAATCTGAGCTCGGATCTGAGAGCGACGCTGCAGAAGGTTTTCCAGCAGCTGATTCGTAGTTTTGGTGTTTGGTGACTTTTGCGTCAGAGGCGGCGGGTTGTTATTAACTTATAGATATATTTGTTCAACACGCGCTTAAAAACATTTTAGAAAAACCCAAACTGGTGTGAATCTGTAATTATCCATGTTTTTATGGTTTAGTTATTTACATTTTGGTCATTGCATCAAAATGAGATTTTAGAACAAAAAACAACATTTTTTTTTTCCCTCTCTGTTGTTTGATACGATTGTACAGATTAAATCTGCCAAAATAATAATAAATAAATGTGCCAGAGTCGGCACAAATATTAAAAATAGAACTAAAAAAATTTGTCCATGGGAAAAAATATTAGTTTCTTAAAGGCAACAAAAATAATATCAAAATAAGTCATCATGTTTGTTTTAAAAATGTTTACATTAGTTTTCTTTTTTTTTAGAACTTAAAAAAATGAGTTTAATGTTTATAGTGTAATACTTTGTGCTGATGGCTGTAATGTGTGGAGTAACTTCTTTTTCCATTCTTCTGACCTCTGCTGTCTGTTTTTGTGCAGCACCTGATGAAAGGAGTTCACTACCGCTGGGGCTTCTTTGCACCCAGCGGTTCTGCCTTGGATGAAATCAGGGACATGGTGGATGCAAAACAGGTGTGACGCTGGGTTTACTCTGTGAGGTGAACGTCGTGTTTTAACACTGTGAGCACATTAAACACCACAGACTGTATATAAAAGATGAACATAGCTACTCTTTCTAGAAACCGAAGCTTTAAACTTTTTTTTGTTTTTGTTTTTGTTTTCTCTAATGGCCCCTCTGATTGGACCATTCTGGTGACTTTATGGTCTCATTTGTTAGTTATATTTTATATTTTATTTATTTTGGAACTTATGGCCTCATTTAGAGTTAATTTTAAGACGCTTACATTCATCTAACATTATTTAATTAATACAGAGAAACTTGTCAGTCCTTGAGTGCATTTGATAGCTAATCTATTATAATATGATGCAGTGGAGTGCATGGAGTGAAATCAGTTCGTTCGTGGTAGAGGTTTACCTTTCTAAAACTGTGTTTTGTGTTGTGGTATGTGTCCTGGTGTAAAGATAACTTGGATCATATTGTAGATAACTGCTCAAATAAGTACCCAGAGGATATTTAGGATTACACTGAGTGTGCTCCTAGTTCAGGATTTTTCTCGATAGCGTCTCTTTTTTTGGTCTGATACATGCCGTTGTTATTTAAAACCTTCTTCCGCCGTCCTGGCTCCCCCTTGCCGTAGCAGCACGTGTGCTTCTTGTTCCAGTAGTGCCCTGGTTCCTCAAAACCTGTTCATCCGAGCCAGTGTGTGACTTCATGGTTATCTCGCTCATGTCTGCGGTAGGCATGGAGTCGAGTGCGAGTCCCACTCCACAGGCGTGTAGTCTTACCACTACGCTATCCAGCTGCTATCTCTGTATAGCAGCTAGCTGTATATATCTATATATGCATATGGCTCACAGGGATGACTTGGCCATGTTTAACGTGAACGTCGTCACTGGAACAGGAGCTGTGACTGTAAGGAGAAGCAGAACAGGAACACTTTAAGAGAAGTTGTTCACCGATTTGTCTCCTCCCTCTCAGATCCAGCCCGTGGTGGAGGAGACCTTCAGCTTTTCTCAGGTTCCTCAGGCCTTCGAGAAGGTGGAGAAGGGTCACGCCCGAGGAAAGACGGTAGTCCAGATCAGCAGAGGGGGTGACGACGTATAGCTCTGCGCATCGTGAAAACAGACTAAATCTAAAAGCCTGTTCTTATGGAGTGCTGTCATGACTTTCATAGACTCCGCCCACAAAAAACAAAGACGCATGCTCGATTTAAATTTGGCTGCTTCCTCTTCAAGATCATCTCTTTGTGCACCTCTGGAGCAAACGCCAGGTTCTGCGTTTAACTGTCCCATCGATGAGTCGCAGGGAATTAGTCTCACAGGTTCAGACCACGCCGGTCACGCAGCGTGGAAATGTTCACTGCGGAAAAGACGTCCTGGGCAAGCTTCATAGTATGCTGCTCAGGTAAAGCTAGCATGTCCTGGGACTACTGCTGCTTTCACTCAGGACGGGCCATGCAAAGCACTCCTCGTGATCTATTTAACAGCTTTAACGAGGTCTATGACGTCTAGTCTGGTGGAGAAATAGTTTAAGAAGTCCACGGGTCGCTGTTTGGGCGTCGCAGAGTCAAACAGAAGCCGTGCTGGAGGCGTCCAGAGGTGCACATGAAGACCCTGAAGGGGACGATCAGCAAGATTTAAACTGGGCGGGTGTTTTGATGGCACTTTGTTTTCTATCCAGAGTACATTGTTCACTTTTTCATCAGGTTCGTACGGCTGGTTCTTCTTCACTGTTTGGCTTTTTTACTTTTGTTTGCTGAGGATCTGAGCACTACAGCTGCTGTCGCCTTAAAAGTCAGTGTTTTAAAAACAAGGCATAAAATAAAAACCAAAAACCATCACATTATTATTTTAATGTGTAACAATATTCTCACATTTAAAACCAGCAGAGGGCAGCAGAGTTAGTCTTTACACTCACTGTACAAACGATGCCGTGGAGTGTTTGTTTTTTGTGTGTGCGTGCGCGCACATGTGTGTACAAAAACTAAAAAGACATAAAAACTTTACAACGGATCATTTTGATCTACAAACAGCTTCTGGAGTGTAAGCATGTCACACATTGAAAGGGTGTGAGAGAAGTACCGTACAGGTAAAGGTAGGAGTGCAGCATTGAAACAGGGCTGAGGTCTCACTGAGGAAAAGTCTTTGGGTTAAAGGTCAGCTAAAAACATTTTGTTCATCAACGTGTGCTCGTAATCCAGCGCATCGTCTTTCCAAGCAAACATGACGGAGAACGTCCCTGTGGGCTCCACGGCGGAGCTGCGTCTGAGGGCCCAGCGTGATGGAGCCCCATCAGGAGGCTGTGAGAGTCGGGTCGTCACAGCAGCTCCAAACTCCACCTCTGGTTCAGCTTTTGCTCATCAAACGTGTTGAGGATCACCTGGTTTTTATCGTACTGATGCCCACCTGGAGAACAGATTATACAGTCACATCGCTGCAGCACCCGACGCGCCCGCGCTCAGATTATTTCAGTCAAGTTATCATTTTCAGAAAAATTATAATCACTTTTTAAAACAGCTCAACTCAAAATAAACTGAAGAAGCTGTTTTCACCTCCAGACTCCAGCAGGTGGAGCTGTTGGATCAGCTGTGAAAATAGAGATGTCTGACCTTTGACCTCCAGGATGAGGTCTGGTTTGAGGTTGCTGTGGACCACGCCGTCCGAGCTGATGCTCCACAGCTGGTTGTCTTTGCCTCGTTCGGGGGAAACGCAGATCCGGCTGCCCGCCATCATCACGCTGCCCGAGGGCTCCAGGAAACAGTCCTCAACCACCTGAGGACGGAGAGGAGGTGGTGAAGCGGTCAGCAGTAACAAGGAGACTTTACTCTTAACCTACAAATGTGCCGAGCTGCAGATAAGTTCATATTGAAAATGATTACAATGAACTTGTTTTTTATTTTAACTGAAGTCAAACATGCTCTGCCCTCCCTCTGTAACATCAACGAGCAGGTGGAAAGGAAAAAAACGAAGCCCTTTCAATAGGAGACGCTGAGTTTTTACAAAGCGAGGAAACACAAAAGAGGTGCAGAACAAAGAGACCTGCGAGCTCATAGCCAGCAACATTTGAGACGCACCCTTAAACCCCAAAATTTGTGAACAGAAGCAGAGGTAGGAGGGACTTCTTTGATTATTAAACTGTATGCAAGTATGAGACATTCATAATGTAGCACCAAATTAAAATCTAGCCGTATGTGGCGCTGCCACGTGGGTGGCTGTAGCTCAGGTGGTGGAGCAGGTCACCTACTAATCAGAAGGTCGGTGGCCAAATATCCTACTGGGCAAGATGCTAACCCCCAACTCTCCGATTGGAGAATGAGCATTAAAAAAAAAAAAAGTGCTTGTATGAATGAGGTTCAGAGTAAGAACCAGTGCATCAAAGGATAAACACACTGTGCAGCTGTCGGTTTCAGCAGTTTTCGGCCGCGTACCTTGCAGGTGAGATATCCGTCCCGATAGAGCCACACCTGCTCCTCTCCCCCCGTCTCCTCCACGGCCTGGACCCTCATCAGCTTGATGTCGTCCAGCGTTCCCGTCAGAGACATCATGCATCCCGTCTCCCTGTTCCTCAGGCGGAAGTACGTCGGTTTCTGTTTTAGGAGGAAAAAATGGTGTGATTAGACTGATTTTACATAGTCAGTGTCCCTAAGGAAGAGGTTCAAGAAGCATGAGTCTGGTATTCGATGCAAAGATGAACACATTTAAACATTTTCTACTGAAATAAATAAAAGTTGCTCCCACTTAAAGAGGACCTACTCTGCCTCTCCTGTTCCAGTGGTGGATGTTCATGTTAAACATGACCAAAGTCTCAAATAACACCAATCCAAAAACATCTCGGTTACTGGTTGCTAAATGGGCCAGTCAAGACTTACCTGCAGTAATGGGCGGAGGGATCCAATTCGCTGAAAACCGCTATGCTGAAATAAATCGGCCACTTGGCTTGGTTGGAGGATCAGCTGTCGCCCTCTGTAGTTACTGCCCTCGTACAAGACCCACCTGGCGAGCAGACAGACGGACGGACCCCGTTATAGCTGGCCTTTGACATATTTTATCCATCGTTTCATTCAGACCACCAAACAAGCCACGAAGCACCATTTTAGGGAACTTTGAGTTCTTTGATGCAATCGTGACTGAAAGTTTGATCAAAGTGCTGAAATAATGTAATGCAGAATGTAAAGCCGGCTGGGGTGAGTAACTACGCTAAAACTGGTACAATACTGCCACCTGGTGGTGAAACTTTGCAGAGGTTTTACAAAAAGAAACCCTGCAAATCTATATTTATTAAAATACAAGTAAATCTATGTTTATTAACATACGTGCAGGTATAAAAGTGGTTCGTTGCAATAATCGGGAAAATCAGCGTATCCAGGATATCCGTTTCTCATCTGGTTTTTCTTATCTCAACATCATGGACCAGGCTAAGAGGTCACATGAAGCTGGTTATCAAATGATACGTGAGCCCTGGTTAATCAGTCTAATACATGCACAGGTCTACTGGCAGCACAGAGGCTGACAAGCTCAACCAGTACAGCGGTCAGGATAATATCACAATACTGAGACTTCTAAAAAATTAAAATTATAAAAAGTTCAGACCTGTGCTGCCTTTTACATAATAATAAAATTTAATAAAGTTTATTGTTCTGGGGTCAGTGTTGCTGAACTACTTCAGTCACAGTAGATAAATGCTGCTCTTGTTAGATACAATACACCTGCAAATGTTTCACAATAAAAGCCCTTTTAGATAAGGACGTTTCTAGAGCACTCGACTTTTAATTTGAAATCTTTTAGTAGTAGTTCTCAAACCATCAAACAATTTTATCATCATCTACAAAAACAGATCTAAGCCGACTTTTAGCGAAACAAATGTCAGCTGTTTATTCGTCATAAAGCACATTCGTTTCAATTAGCTTCACTCCATGTTGTCCCCTCATTCTCAGCTCCCTGCAGTAGCTGTATTCCTCCAGCTGGGGGACCCGTCCTACAGTTTGAGAGCCTCTGGGTCACAGGAAGTGTTGAGTTTATTTAAAAAAAAAAAAGGCTGATAATAAAATACGTCCAATTATTTGGATGAAACAATAAAACATTCACTCGACAACTTATAATTAGAGTTCAGTACTTTGTGGTGAACTGCTGATCACTACTATAAAATGACATAATATCTTCAGTTTTATATTTTTATTTTGTGCAAGCAGTGTTGGTGTAAATTAATTATTTGGTGCTGATGCAGCTCCAGTTCATCAGAATTATAAAATAATGAAAGAAACTTCACTGTTAAATATTTTTCTTGGGGTTTAATTCACTGTTGCATAATTACACTTCTACGGTCATGTGTGCAGACACACCTGAAAGGTCCACTCTGAACCAGAACCTGCTGTACATGAGAAACTTGGTGCCGATGGCAGGCGTCTGTCACACTTATAAACCAGGAGTGGTTCAAACGTTCATCTCTGTCACTTACATTCCTCCCTCCACCACCAGGGAGCGTATGCGAGCGTCCAGGCCGGCCTGATGCAGGTTCACAGCTTCGTGCGTCAGCACCGCCCTGCGACCTCTGCAGCCCACCTTAGTGAACAGGGCGATGGAGGGCAGAGAGAACACCTGGAGGTGGAGAACAGAGAGGGTTCAGTTCATACAGAGCACCACGGAGGGCTGAAGACGCGTCCAGGGAGCGCAAACACTCACACGTCCTGCAGTCTGGATGGACCGGATGCTCGAGTCTGAGGACAGGAAGCCCATGGTCTCTGTGCTCGGGTACTCTCCCTCCTCCAGGATGTACATGTTCTCCGTGAACTGGGATCCCTCATACGCCACCCAGCTGACATTTTCAATGAAAAGCAAATATTTAGTATATTTAATGAAGCCATGTGAAAATGTTACCTCATGCTATGAATTTGGTACTTCTGCAGGATTTCTGACCCCTCATAACTTCGTAAGTACAGAAGATAGCCTTGAAAATTTCATGTGGTTGATACAAACACATTTTAACTTCTATAAACTGCAACCAAATCAATCTTCCACCCACTCCAAGAGTCACAATCTAAAGCCAGAGTTGTTCTTTTTAAACCAACTTTGAACATTAAAATCACAACATAAGAGTTTAAATGCGTTTCATTCCTGACGCAGAGGAACAGAAACAAGCTCTGTCCGTTTCAAAGTACTTTCCTGTAAGAAGTTAAATAAATTGGATTATCATATAGAACAAAGATTCACTGAAACAGACTTTTGTTGGTCGTTTACCTGCCAGCCAGCACCTTACAGGACCTGGGTGTGAAGTCTTCATCCAGAGCTGCCGCGCTGTCCTCCAGACACACCAGCCGTCCCTGGAAGTGCGCTTCAGAGTACAGCTGGACCTGTAACACATCCAAACAGCCTCAGTGACCCAGCAGCACACACAAGCAGAGAGTCCTCATCATTTCTGCTTAATGCTGAGCTGCGCATGAACGAGTGATACCTTGAATTTTGCGGTTGCCGTGCTGTCCTGCAGAACAAACGGGAGAGCTGTTAGAGATGCGGGATTTATCACGTTAAGCCTTCGTGTGATTAACGGACGCTGACGGTTTCTTACGTGGAAGACGGGCTGTATGGATGCGATCCTGAAGTTCTGAGCTCCCCAGTCCTCCGGGTTTGCGTACATGCCTTTCTCCAGGACGTAGAGTTCTCCGCTGAACCCAGGCTTCTCAAACGCCACCCACCTGCAACGACAAAGACATCAGCCTAAGAAACAACCAGCCAAGAAATGAAACCACAGCCTCCATGTTTTTATCCGTATCACCAGCTCTGCAGTGAATCCTGCAACCTTGAGAAGCACACGAGCCACGAATTACCCACTTACTATGTGGATAGAGTTTATGTTTAGGATACTTTTTCAGGGATGTCTGCTGAAACTGGAAACCACCCAACCCCTAAAAAAAACCGAAAACAAAAAGCCATTGTTGATCTAAAATTAAAATGAAGTAAGTGCTTGCAAACAGCACATCTTCAGGTTTCTCTGAATAAATCTTTGACTTGAACTGCAGCGTTCTCTCCATGAACAGGCCGAGTCCACGTCTCAGAGGCTGTAACGTGGCAGGCGAGGCCGTCGTAGAGCTAACAGCAGAGTGTTGGGCAAACAAATCCAACCAGCTCAGGCGCACAAATGTTTGAAAAGCAACAAAGAAATCTTCACTGTAAAATGTAACAGACTTGCTTTAGAGTCTTTCAGCCCTAGTTTTGAATGTTTCATCAGCGCCTCTCAAAGCTCAGCTGGAGAGAAGCCGGGGGACTCGTTTGGGTGAACTGGCCCTTTAAACCGTTACAAGCGTGGGAAAAAAAGAAACGCACAGATGATTCATTACTGATTATCAGCACATATTTCCAAACTACTTTCTTATTACCAGGACACTTGCATCTTCAGTTCAATTTAATTCCATTCGGAGTCATTTATGTAGCACCAAATCACAACAACCGTCACCTAAGAGCGCTTTATACGTTTTAAAGCCTGTAACGTCCTCTGATAGTAACCAACTTCTGTTTTTGTGACGCTCTGCCCTCGGGAAGCTTCCTTTAATCAGTCCCATGAATGGATCGGCTTCACAGGCTCATTCATAATTCATCCTCTGAGGCTGTAGGTGTGTATGTTTGCGTGTGCTGTGACAAAACACTTAGTCATAGCTGTAATGTGAGAAGCACACACCCGAAACCTGAGAGAGAGCACATGAGTTTGAGCTTTGTGTTCATTTCTTTCCTTGTGTGCGTCTGACTTACACTCCACCGGTGACATTGACGGACTGGGTCTTTGCACCGTGGCCGGTCTCCTCCAGGTTTACGACGGGTACCAGCAGGTTGGTGCTGATGCCCCGGTCACTGAAGTCCTGCTCGCTGAACAGTTTAACGTGCGGGGACAGGAAGTCCTGAAGAAGAAGACGACACAGACAAAGAGTTTTAAAAAAAAAGAGAAATCGCTGCATCAGATGGAAACCGGCTCCAACAAGGAGCTGGCAGGTTACCGTCTCAGGTGATACGTACCGCGATTACAGGCCGAAGTGACTGCAGCCCGTCCTCAGATCCCCCCCAGTCACTGCAGTGAGGGTACTCCCCCTCCTCCAGGATGTACTGCTGGCCTTCAAAGTCTGCCTCCTGGTAGCCCACCCAGCTTCAAGGTTCGTACAAAGAGATATTACAGAGCTGATGGCATTTTTCCAACTGATATTTGCAGCACATAAAATGGTAAAGAACCCTGTTTGAAGTGCAATGTGCAGCTTGTGCTACACGATTGCAACCCAACATAAAAAGTGAGACCAGCTTCTAAGAATGTGTGAAGTCCCAAATCCTAAACGTGACAAAGAACCAGCAAAACCAGCAGACTGATAAATACTCACAGGCCGCCGAGGATCTTTAGAGACCCGACTGCAGACGGCGCCTTCTTGTTCACGGCAGGTTCGTCCGATTCTTCGTCCTGCTCTTGTAAGTCGTAGATGTCGCTGTGAACCTCTATACACTCGCCGTCAAAGTTGGGCTTCTCGTACAATAAGGCCTGCGTGACAGAGACACATACACGGGTTTTTACCTCTGTATGTATTTTTAGTCCACTCCTGACCAAACGTAGAATCCCATTCATTCCACAGATTACAAGTACAACATCTCTCACATCTGTCAGGGCTAAAGTTCAGGCTGTAGGCTAGGAGCTGTCAGCATACAAGGAGCTGATGGTGGAAAGTGCCTGGGCATGCTCGTTATGCGAGGTCTTATTTGGCCTGTCCCTAAACGTATCTCTACTAAACTCATAAGAAAAGCAAGAAATTTGGGGGAAACATGATGTGAAGACATCATTCGACTATTTTTTGGTGTTTTTTTCTTAGCAAATAACTTTTCTCCTTCAACCAACGGGTTCACAGGAATTCAGCCACATCGCGACTACAGTGAGACTAACAAGCAATTCACCCTTTTTCCTTTGAATTGTTCCCCAGGCCACTGAGTTTGAGCCAAGTCATCAACATAATGAATCGTATCAGGCAAACATGTCTGGACTGGACTAAGCTCCTTTAGGTCCGACTGAGATTCTCTGAGGGATTCTTAGGAAGCAGTTCGACGTGTGCTTCTGTAACAGCAGCAGGTATTTACAGATGTGACAGATGTGACGTAAAACAGAACAAACCTTGACTTCATTGGGACGCTCCACTTTTATCAGCCCCTGTAATAAAGACACGCTCTATCAGACTGAGGTAACTCAAAGAATGACAGTAAAGTGCAAACGTTCACACGTCAGCCACAACATTAAAACCACCTGCCCGCTGGTGTGCACGTCCCCCTCACACCAGGCCTGGACGCTGTACACCTCTGAGAGCGCGCTGTGATACGGACACCAACACCTCAGCAGCACAGCTTTTCAGTCCTGGAAGTCGCAAGGATTTTTTTCCAGGGTTGTAATTGTGATTTGAATGTATTTCTTCTGTTGTGATTATTTATTTATTAGTGGATTTTATTCTTCTACCCTCTGGCTTTTTCATGTAGTTGGTGCCAACCTGGATTATACATTTTTCTATGATTAAATAAACATAAACACCCGTGCTTTTTGCTCACAGATGGTTTCAAACCTAAAAGGTGAGAAAATAAAGTTCACTGCCTGATGTATCCGACCCTGACAGACTCCAGTGTAATAAACTTCACCTGCCAGTGGCTTTGATGTTGTGGCTGATCATACTGCGTAGTATCATAGTGTGTATTTCATGTACTGTACCATTCGGAGGGGTCTGAGCGAGCCTACGAAGGGCTCAGGGAAACCCCAGGCCTCCGGGCAGGGATACTCTCCCACCTCCAGCACGCCCACGAACCCTCCAAACCCTGGATCAGTGTACACCAGCCAGCTGCAGACACAGACAAGAGACGGGAGGGGAAGGAAAGGTGAGCAGGGGAACTGATTTCAACATTTCAGGGTTACTTTCCTGAAAGGAAACCTTAGTCTGAATCTTTTGCACAACAAAGCGAATAATGAGCACTCTCACTACTCCCTCCACCCATCAGGAATCTGCTGCAGTTAACTGGGACAACCACAAGCTCCGGCCTGCTGCCTGCATTCCTCCACACACAGAAAACAGATGGATGATTTCCCATCAAACTTTATCGTTCTGTGCTCTTAAACTACCACAGGGTTCCTGCTCCAGCTCAGTCATCATAATGTAAAAAAGCTAAAAAAAATATTTTTGAAAAACAAAAAGCAGTCTTTAATGAGCCTGTACCACCAACAATAGCAACAAGCCATTTCATGACATTGAAGTGTCCAGCTGAACTTACACTCCAGAATGGACCTTAATGGAGCCAGTGGTCTGCGGGATGCCATAGGAGCTGACCTCTACAGTGTCGTCAAAGTAGGACGCCATCCTCCCCAGCCCGTTCACCTCTGAGAACAGGTCAATCTGGGGCATGCTGTAGTCCTATAAAACACACAAAAATAACGCTGAATGAGAACTTCGACAGTTCGTTTCTTTATTTACAATAAGCCTGGAAAACTACGCTTTTTGAATCGGGTTAAAGCCAACTCACCCTCACTGCCAGCCGAAGAGAGCCGATGACCACAGGTGCTGTTGGAATAGGTTCGCCCATCTCATCTAGCGTTGCAGGACTTTCCTCCTCTGCCCACACATTCACGACGTCATCTGTAGGACCTTCTTCCAGAGCAATGACACGGCCCTGGAAGCCAGGCTTCTCATACAGGAGCCAGCTAAAGAGACAGAATCGTGTAACTCTACACTTTTCAAAGAACAAGCACCAAAGATTTCAGAGGAAAGTTCAGTCACATCACCTGGATTACTTAAAATATGCTGCTACGTTACAATGGTAAAGTTTGTTTGGGGTAAAATTGAAACTGAGCGTTTTTCCATTAACCACGCCCACATCTGAGCATCACGCTGAAGCGTGGCCGCGTGCTAAAAAGACTCGTACCATCCTCTGATGACTCTGACTGATATGATGGGGGACAGCTTCATGGTGGTGGCGTCTTCTACATCAGAGCAGAGCTCAAAGGCCTCTCCTCCAAACTGAGCATGCTCGTGTATGATGATCTAGATCAAGAGACAAGAAATGTCACTGGAATCCATCCTCAGAAATGAAATGTATGTTGTTTAGATATACGCTGGAGTACCTTTCCAGGCCTTTTGTGGAACCCTCTTACTGCAGGAATCTGCAAGAAGAGTTGGGAAAGATTTAGGCTATGAACTTAAAGTAATATTTAAAATTCAGCTTTAAGTGGTAGTCCCTTCTGAACCAAGTGCCTCCGATGGCCCTGGCCATTTGGGTCGAACTCGTTTCTGTTTTTGTCTGTGAGAGGATCTGTGACCTCAGTAAACACGTTCCTGACGCCTCTAGTTTTTAAGATAGTCGTTTGTTTGCGCGTCAGGTTTGGTAGCAGCTGTTTCTTGGGAAGGCAGTCCTCCTCGTTTTAACCGTGGAGTAACCTGCTGTCAGTTACTGCCCCCTCTCTGTTTACCTGAGTGCTCACACAGCAACTGGAAGGATTTATTCATTACTTTTAGTGAAATACTTCACCATTCATTTACTCTCATGCTTGTGGCAGAGAAACAGACAGTGTGTTTATTTAAACACACATTTCCTTTCATAGGTCTGCTTTATTTGCCTGCTGATGCAAACACTTGGTCTCGGTCTGGCAGACGAGCTGTCGACGAGCCGATCCTGGAAGAGACTTCCTGTGCAGAATTCCACACCGAGGACATGTTCATCTTTCCTGTCCTTACTTGTAAATGATTCACACTTTGGTTGCAACAGCATCGCATAACAAAAGAAAAGGGTATGAAAGTGGGGCATGTGTGGCCAAATTAGGAAATTATGAGTGCGTTGCAGATTTTCTTAGCTGTTTAAAACCCATTCAGGCTTTGAGAATCATTCCTGCTAACAGGCAAAGATATCATTTAAAATCTTGTGCCTACCTTTGGCTTTGAAGTAGTCTTCTGAAATCCATTTGGAGGGCGCTGCTGGATGTAGTTGGTGGGTGGAGGAAGTTCTTCAGGGCTCTTCAGGTTCAGGTCCACTTTCGTTAGACCTGCTATCAGGTCCTGGTCCATGGCGGTTCTCTCCTTTGTATTCTGTTTGGTTTGAATTGTCTGTGTTGTGGAGGTCTCCGTTTCTTTTTTGTTCTTCTTCAGTAATTTCTCTAAATGTTCAGGCAGCTTTATGTCAGAGAACGAGGGCAGTAAAAGAGGAGGAGGAGAGGAGGAGCTTAGGACTGACTCACTAACTGTTCCTGTACCGCCTCCTGTGACTGGGCTTTGATCTACGCCCGTCACACCCACGTTATCAGCTGCGGCCTCAGGCTTTGGTGAACCAGCAGCTGTCACGTTTCTGACTGAGGGCACGCCCTGCTGCTGGTCAGAGGAAGGTGTGCTATTTGAGGCAGAGGAAACTTCCTCTGTACTCTTCCTGGTGGACCGAGTGGTAAGTAAGCTAGAGAGGATGGAAATCTTATTAAGTCTTGACGTAAGCTTCACAGGCTCTTCTCCATTGTTTTGCCCCTCTTTTCCTGCTTCAGCTTTGGCCCCGTCTTGGAGTCCAGATTTACCTTCAACCTCATCAAGCTGTTCAGGAGTGGGTGTGGCATTTTTTTCCAGAGTTTGGCCATCCCTTTGATTTCCCTTTTGTTTAAGAACTGTAGTAGGTAGAAGGTCAATAAAGGTTCGTCCATTTTTCCTTAAGCCAAACTGGAATTCCTCAGGATCGAACGTTTTCTCAAAGTGGTCTTCCTTAATGGCCGGCAAGACAAAATGTGGAGGCGGAGACTTTTTATGAACATGCTTCTTTGGAGGCAACGCGAAAGGCATCCCGCCTTCCTTAGTGTTCCTGATAAAATCATCAAAGTCATCAGCATCAAGAGAGTCATCCACACTAGCAGACGAATTAAATCTTCTTTTGTGGACCCTTCTCTTCTTGTGATGAGAGTCCACATCTAACCAGCTGGATGGCAAGTCTGCATTTAATTGCAGACTTTGGGATGATTTCTCTGTAGTCTGTAGTCCTTTTTTGAAAGCACTACCTAGAACGCCCGTTTCTCTTTTTTCTTTTGTTTCTTTATCCTTAAGGAATACGTCACTGGAAACAACAGTGGGTGATTCTTTCTTGGCATTCATGTTTGATGCCTTTAGTTTCTCATCCACTCCAACGACCTCTTTAATGAGGGTTTTCTGTTCCTGTTTGCCAGCTGATTTTCCAGCTGTGGAAACACTTGATGTAACAGTTAATTCAGCATTTTTAGTTGTTTTCTTCAGATCCTTTGTTGCAACAGCCTTTGATGTCTGTTCTTGGTTAGTATCTGGAGCTGTGTGCAGTTCAGTAATTGTCTCTGGTTTCTTTATTTGCACAACTTTGACGGGTGTGCTCTTCTGGTCCTTTTGACTGCTAATTTCATTGTTAGCTTTTTCATTTTCCAAACTCTCTGCTGATGAATTCTTGGAGTCAGGACTCCCTTTATTTTCCACAGAACCCTGAGTTTTGCTTTCCACATCATCTGTGGATTCTGTTTTTACAGTCTCTGGTCCCTGTTGTATACCAGGTTGTGGACATTTGGATTCTGTTGACTTATTCAATTCTGGTTTTGTAATGTCTCCATTTGGCTTGTTGCTAACTTTAGTTGCCATCTCGCTCACCAGCCTCTCTGCTGATGAATCCTTGGTTTCAGCCTCCTCTTTAGCTCCATCAGCTTCCTTTAGGTCTTGATTTTGGCTTTCTGCTGCCTCCTGTGGAGATTCAGTTTTTAGAACAGATGCTGGACTTGTGGATTCTGCTGATTTGTCGCTCTCTTGTTTTGTTATGCTCCCATCTTTGCTCCTAACAGTTGCAGGAGCCTGGACCTGCTGGTTGCTACCATCATTATCAGCATTTGCAGTTGACGCAACTTTGACTTCAGTTTTTTCATTAGTATCTTCAGTAGTAGAGCCACCTGAAGCCAGTTCTTGGGTTGTATCTGTATTTTGGATCTCTGTTGTCTTCTCCTGACCTTCAGCTCTGACCGTCTTTGGTTTCTGTTCAAATTCACGAAGTTTAGATTCGGTCAGTTCCTCTTGGTTGTCAGCTTCAACCTTTACAGACTTCAGGTCCTGTTGGATTCCAGCATCACTGTTAGTATCCAAAGTTCTTGGCTTGTTCACCAAGCTTTCTGCTGATGAATCCTTGGTCTCATTCTTGTCTTTAGGTTCCTCAACACAGACAACCTTTAGGTCTTGAATCTGGCTTTCTGCCTCCACTCTCTTTTTCAGACCAGATTTGTTACAATCCTTGTTTTCTGTTTTTTCTTTGGTTTTTGAAGCTGTTGATTGGTTCATCTCTGGTTTTGTAACGTTTCCATCTTGGGCGGTCTGTTGTTTGCTAACACTATTAGCATTCACATCTCCCATCTCCTTCTCCAGGCTTTCTACTGATGAATCGCTGACTTCTGTCTTTTCTTTGGTACCTTCTGTACTAGTTTTTACTGAGATCAGTTCTTGAATTATGTCCTTTTCTTGGCTCTCCACTGTCGTCTCTTGAACTGATTTTTCTTGGGCTGGTTTTATTATACTTTCACCTTGAAATCCAACTTCCTTATCTGTAGTCACTGCATCATTCCCTGGACTGTCCACTGACAGTTCATTGGTTTTGGTCCTTTCTTTGGTGTCTTCAGTACTTAGAGAGGTCTGGTCTTGAGTTATATCCATATTCTGGCTCTCCACTGTCTTCTCCTGACCTTCAGTTTTTACTAGTTCTGGTTCCTGTTCTAATTTATCACCTGGATCTTTGACTGGTGTCGTTATGTCCTTATCCAGGTCTCCAACAATTATGGACTTTTGGTCTTCCAGGACGTTAACTTTAATGTCAGCATTCACAGCTTCAGTCCCACTCACCAAGCTACTTATTGACGAATCCTCTTTAGCTTCAGCGCCGGCACCTTTTAGTTCTTTAGCTGTATCTGATTTTAAAATGTGTTTTTCTGAGGTCTTCTTTGAGGCTTTCACCTCTGCGAGGTCCTGATTTAGATTAGCCTTTGGTTCATTTTCCTGTGTTGTTGTTATGTCCTCACCTTGGTCTTTAGCAGTGACCGCCTTCTTGTTTTCGTGAGTCTCATTCAATAAAGTCTTCTTTTGTTTATCAGCTTCAGCATCGAATGTGTTTACGTCTCTTATTTCTGGAGTTCGTCTGTCTTTTACATCTCTGTCATGTTTGTCGTCCAGACTTGTGTTTTCATCTCCGACTTCCTCATCTTTGGTCAGAAGCAGTTTGGATTCATTTTTCACTCCTGATGCTTTTGTTTTCTCACCGCTGCTCTCTGTGTTTTCTTTCAAAGGCATCTCACGCTGCTGTTTTGTACTTTCATGGAGTATTGCTTGCTCCTCCCTCGTTCTTTCTTTCAGAGCATTTGTAACCCCCGTCTGTGTTTTTTCCTTGGATTCGGCTGATAAACCTCTATCCTCTGATGATAGATGTGCTGATTTCTCTGAATTTGTAATGGCTTTCTCTGTGGTTATGCCCTTGAGTGCCTCTTTGCCACTCTTCTGTGACTCGGTGCTTTCCACTGCTGTGTCACCAAGCGTTTTACTTGGTTTTGAGCCCTTCCTTTCAGATTCTCCTGCTAGTAAAAGAGCCTCTTTGTGCAGCTGATTTTCAACATTCTTGGACAATTCACAAACAGTCACAGACTCTGTTTGAATGCCCAACCTCTCTGCTGGTTTCCTGCCAGCCTCCTCTTTGCTTTTCTCCTCTACTTCAACATCTTTTGCTAAATCCCTGTTTAATGTCAGGGACGTGCCCCTTTCGTTTGTGAATTGATCCTCCTTTGATAAATCCTTTTGCTGCTCTGTATTGGCTGGTTTAGACTGATCTGAGCCATCTTTCAGTTCAAGGTCTTGGACTTTCGGTGTCAGTTTAGTAGGACTACTGCTGCTGTTGATCTCTTCCTTGGAAGTGAATGCATTTATTTCTTTAGTAGGAATACCTCCACGTATATCCCTTTGAATGCTGTCACCCTCCGCAGGTTTGCTTGGCACATCCGTTTCATCTTCAGGAGCTTGTTTTGCGTCTTGAGTTTGTGGTGCAGCGTTTTTCTCTTGGATTAAACCCGGTTTCACGTTTCCCGTTAGCTTCACAGTTTTTAGCGACGGGGTTTTCGGTTCTCGTGTTGTGTTTTTATTTTGAATAGCAGGCACATTTTCCGCCCGACTTTCATCAGTAACTTGAGATGGAATTGCTTTGTCGATCTTGCAGCTCGACAGCACCTCGGCTCCTGTGTCTGGAGCACTTTCTGTAATAAGTGAGTCGCTGTTTTGCAAGCGCTGGATGTTTGAAATGTCTTCAGTTGCTGTACTGGTTCTGATCTCTTTTTCTTTCAGTTTGGTACGGGACTGCTCATCGGTGTGTTTTATAACACATTCCTCTCCCTCTGACTTGAACTTAAATACGTCTTCACTGTCACGCTCACTCGCCGTGACGCTTTCAGGCGCTTTTACATCCGTCTCTGTCGACGTGTCGTGATTCAGGTCCTCAGAATTCCCACTTTGGGAACGTTGTCTGGGTTTTAGTTTACTGGAGCTTCTCTGGCCTCTTGTGGGAAGCTTGCTCACAGATGAGGAGGTCTCAGGTGAATCTTTTGCAGGCAATTTGTGGTGCTGTTTGGGGTTTTCGTTCCATTTGAATATCCTTGATGAGACAGTTTTCTCCTGTTTGGTGGGAGGTGGAGAGATGCAGGAGGTCGGAGTATCGCTCTCATCGTGGATTCTTTTAGAAAGGTTTTTGGGTGGCTTCACTGGTGGGATAATCCCTGCTGGGAAAACAAACAAACACAGGAAATTTGACTAATTAGAGTCTTATTATGGAGGTCAAATGCTGCCAAAATAAAAAATAAACAGGTTGAAAGCCTTGGAGTAAACAGCAGTAACTGTATCAGAGCTTTCCACTGATATTTTTAAAATCACAAAAATAACTCTGTTGTTTCAGGAACAGGTGGGACAGGATAATGGAAAACTGTGTGTAATACATGCATGTCCATTTTTAACCTCATATGTTTTATTTGATTGCATTTTATTAGCAGTTATTCCATATTTAGGTAATTGTTTTTCAGATATTTCAGTAACCTAAATATTTGGAGTGTTTCTGCAGAAACATCTGCAAACCAGACGTTTGTCCAGATCCAGTTTGAAGTAGCAACAGATGATGTTTTTTTCATCAGGGATTTATGTATGAAATGTAAATCATAAATTACCCCACTTGTTCATTTTAGTTGCCCCTGGGTTTCATATGCGCTTTACGCAGTGATATGCTTGATATCCGCCTGGTCCAACATGCTGTTTCGAGCTTTCTTACCTTTCTTTGGACTTTTGGGGAGCGGCGGTGGCGGCGTCTCACTCCCAGGACTCTCGTCAGCTCTTGCCTCTTTCTGCTCTGGACTTGTCTTCTGGACTGTTTTAGGTCTGTCCGAGTCCATCTGACCCGATGAAACCCTTTTATAGCCAGTTACGTCAACCTTCTTTCTCGTCGGAGATGAAATGGGTAGCCGGCTCTTCGGAGAGCTCTCCACATCGTTCTGCTGCTGTGTTTTTTTGACATCCGGACTTTCCCCATGTGGTGGGTGTCCAATTTTACCGCTTCTCTCCTCATTCTCCACGTCATTTAGCAAGTTCACAGACTCAAAGTCCTCATCTGATTTGTCCTTACTGAGTTTTGTTCCGGTCCTAGTTTTCGTGGGAGAAATGTTCCCCGACACTGATTTTCCTCCTTTGGTTTCCTCAAAACTTGGTTTCCTTCCAGGCCTGGCTGCAGTTGTTGGAGATTTCAGAGAGTCTTTGGTCCTAGGTTGTTTTTGCAGTTTGGGCCCTGAGGTATCCGGCGCTGATGTCTTATCTGGTGTCACCGGCGATTTCACATCAGCGTCTGATGTTGATCTTTTGGGGATTTTAGACTTTGAACCTGCAGCACCGGAGGGACCGCTGGCACTTTGGTCTTTTAATGCTGGCAACATAATAACGGCTCTCTCTCTTTGTGTTGAATTATCACTGGAAGTTTCCACTTTTGTGCCCTCTGCGGAGCCCTTTGCCTTTGTCGGGACATTCTTGGCCTTGTTTCCAGCTGCAGAGGTCGGGGTCTTTGTTCCACTCGCTGTGGTATGCCGGCTTTCTGCAGCTCCTTTAACCCCTCGTTTATGGGGTGCAGCCTGGTTAGCTGCTTGGCCTCTCGCCGCTGGTTCTGCAGCTGCTGGCTTTGTTTTGTACATGCCTGACGCTGCAGAGGTGTCATCAAAGTGCGTTTTACCTTTAACTATGGGTTCAGGAGCAATTGTCTCAGAGGGGGGAGACTCGTCTTCCTGTGTGGGTCGATCGAGGTTTCCGTCCTTAAAATCAGCATCATTGTTGATTTGGAGGTTCAGCGGTCTGTCAGAAGACACACAGAGAGAAAATATTTAATAACAGCTCTACACATCCACACGAGTATAACAGATCCTACATTGAACTTCTCCCTGTAAAAACCACTGAGTGTCATAGAAAAATAGTTTCTGGCTTTGCAATACTTTGTTGCATAAAGGATAAAAAGAAAAATTGAAAAATAACTAAAGCGCAGCATATTTAGACCATCCTTTGTGCCCTTATATTATTTAGGTAAAAGTTTGCTGGCCTAATTGTTAGCTTAATTTATGGCCAGATAAGGAAAAGAGATCCTGGATATGTTGACCCTGCTTGTATTACAGACCCCCAGTGAAGTTACTGTTAACAGCATCAGTCCTCAGACAGCTAACGCTAGCATTATTACAGTGAAGCACGAGTCCAAAGAGGAGCTTCATGCTAACTGGCTCTGAATCCACAGATCCAACGAGCCGCTGACGCAACAGACACGAGAAAGAACAAAGAGAAAAGAAAAAGACAAAGAGCAAAAAAGTTACAGCAACACAAGACGAGGACAAAGGAAGACCTGGAGCTGAGCTCACAAGCACGTCTCCCCTCCCAGAGAGCGTAAATCCACCTGAATGTCCAATACGTGGATGGAATTTCTGAGTCTTTAATATCCGTCAGCCTCTGCCTGCTCGAGCTTCCACTTTTAAGACGGCAAATATGAAAACAACTTTTAAAGCTCTGTGTTGTCCAACAAGCAGAAGAACTGCCCTGAAACTATAAATCAGACACTTAGCAGGGAGAGTTCAGCCTAACATGAGAGCAGCAGCTGTAAATGTTCACCTGTACAACACGACCAAATGGAAAAACTGCATCTACGAGCCTCACATCGTCTAGTGCTTCAGTTCAAAGATCACACCGTGTGTCTCGTCTCTAATCAGTCACATCTGAAACCCAACAACTTAAACATGTTTTGTAAAAAATGATTTTCACCATCATTTTGATTTTCTTGCTGCTTCTTAATAAACAAATACACACTTCTTTGTTTAGCTTTGCCTCCTGAATGAAAAGAAATGCCATCAAACTGCTTCACACATACAGTTTCCACTGTTTTCCTGCACGGTGATGGTAAACCTGGATGAATTGTGCTGTCTCTAAAACCACCTGATTGATTCAGTTATGGAGAATCAAACGTCTCCAACCATGTGTGGAAAACTTTAAACACTCCTCCCGAGGCTGAGCGTTTCCAAGGGACCCTGAGGTCAAACGTGAGAGCCGCTCGATGTAATGACTAACTCGAGGTAGTGAATGTACACCAAAGGCAAACACAGAACGGCTGAGCTTCATTTGACAAATCCAGCACAGTGTCAGAAGCTTAAAGGTGTTTCTGAGTGGCTGGATGTTCTGCGGATGAATATTTCAGCACCTCCCTGCAGGTTTTAGCCCCATTGTTCAGCTCTGGCACAAAGCACCATGGGAACTCGGAGCTCAGGTTGCATGCAGGCTGAGCTGTGTTTCTCTGGATCAAAGAGGCTGTAAAAGCACAGAAAAATGAAAACAGACAGACACTCACGGTTTCGCCTCCGTTGTGTTTGAGCTCTTTGAAGTTGACCCTTCGTCCTCATCCGCGCTCGGCTCGGGGCCGATGTCCACCTTCTTGGCAACAACCGTGCTCTTCGAAGGCAGATTCACAGTCCTGCGTGTGACCTGGACTGATCTGGACCGGTGTCGCTGAGGAGAACTCTGTGTTGAGTCTGTGTCCGGCTCCTCTGACTGCTCCGGCTCCTCCGTGGGGGTCTGAAACTCCCCCACAGCCGGTGACGGGGGGGTGAGTGAGTCTGGCTGGCTGCTGCTGAATGGAGGAGTCTCTGAGGGGGTGGGAGGGGTCTCTGGCGCTCCCTGAGCCTCTGAGTCGTCCTCTGGAATTACTGTGACAGGTATGGCCAAAAGAGGAGGCGAGTCTGCTCTAAAGCCCTCCTCCTCTCCCAGGTGTGTTTCCACCCAGATGGCTTTGTGGAGCTGGACAGGAGACTCAACTTGGGGTTTTTCCTCTCTCGTGGTCGCACTTTCCCCTGAGAGGCTGCTGGTGGATATGCGAGTGCTCGTCCTGGGTCCTCCCGAGTTTTCCCTCGTCACGTTTCCCTCCTGTTTGCCCAAAGTTATTCCCCTCAGCGCCGTGCTGTGGCCCTTCTCTCCAACCTTCACCGATGCCTTCTTTGATGATAAGCTTATGGAGGTTAGGTTGGGCGACTTTGGGGACTCCGCAGTCTTAGAAAGTGGGATCTGAAGTGACGTCAGTGTGGTCGGGCTGATGATCTCATCCTCACTGCTGCTTTCTGGTCTCTTCAGTACTTTTTGTTCCAGATTCACCTGGAGCCGTTTGCTCACTTCCTCCACCACGGATTCGGTGAAGCCCATTTCTGACTTTAAACCGGGATCTGGCTCTGTGGCAGATGCAGGGTCTGTGGATGTGGAAGTCATGACTGCATTCAGCTCCTTCACGCTGCTTCTCCCGGTGCTGTTACTGTCTGCGAAGGGCATGTCTGCCTCTATTGTGACCAGCGAGGCCCTGCTGGAGGCGCTCTGGCTGGAGCTCCGGCTCACGGTGTCGTCGTGCTCAGCTCCGGCAAAGTCCGACAGAAGCGAAACATTTAACCCATTTTCTGGCTCAGACTGGGCCGAATGTGGAGACAAGGGGGACGCTGGGGAGCTGTCGGTGGAGGTGCTCGAATGACTCCGGCTGCTGCTCTTCTTCCTCTTGGAGCTGAAGAGGTTGGTGAGACGGCCGAACACTCCTTTCCTCTCCTCCGAGCTCTAAAAAGAAAAGAGCACAGGCAGGAAAGATGAACACTGAGATGTGAGAGTGCATTAAAGAAACATGTGCATGTCCAGGTGAACCAAAAGAAAAACCTCATCTACGTCCAGCCTCCAAGGTTTAGCTGGATGGGAGTGCTCAGCCTGTCCTGGACTTTTGGTTTCTTTGCACTTTCTACAAACACCTACAAGCCTGGACCTAAAGTTTTTGAAGTTCAAGGAAATCCCCCCCAAAAAGAAATCCTGTTATATAACCAGAGCCAATTTTTGCCACAATCAAAAGAAAAAGAAAGAAGAGTCTGCACGTTACAAACATTTTGACACCTCGATGTGTCGATCCTCTGTCGAGCGAGTGTTCCTCAGAAGCTCCAGTTAATGGAAATCACTGTCACCTGCTGAGCAGCAGGAACTACAACACGGCAGCCAGAGAGGAGGAGGTGACGGAGTGACATCATCCAAAACAAACAGCAGCCGTTCGTTGGACGTAAATGTAAAGCAGCTGTCGCAGCAGGATTAACAGAAAAAGACCGAGTTTAGTATTCCTGCAGAAGCGATAATTACGCTCTGAGCTTCTTCTACATGATTACACGCGATTAGATTTTAAAAGTATTTCTGTATTTTTTCCAGTGTTCTCCGTTTATTCATACGGTGCGTGTATACAAATCGAAAAGCCGATTCTTTCACCCTGATGCTTTAGTTTAAATAAGCGAATATCAGAATCCGATTCATCTCTCAGTCGTGCCGAGATGAGACGAGCCGCCTTCTCTTTAGAAAGGCAGAAATGAAAACTGGCAGGTGCTTTCATCAGCATGCCTTTCAGTCACAGACGAGAATACTGAAAGAGTTTCTGGATAAATATTATTTCTCTCTTAGTCAGAAACTGAAATGGTTGGAATTTACCTTCCTTTAAAAGGTGCGACTGCAATTAATAAGAGTTTGCCTTCAGCTGACAGAATATGATCCTGATATATAAACGGAGGTAAAAGCACATCTGTCATAAGCAGCCACTTGTCCCACATCATATGGGCTCCCAAAACGAAGCTTAAATGTTGGATGGCTTATTGTACAAGAAATGAATAATAATGAAACGTTTCAGATTTGGCTGATCTTATCATTTACAAACGCATCGATGAGTGACTCTGACGAGTCATCTCAGCAGGAGCAGCTCTGTGTGATGTGAGGGAAACTGAACAGTCAGCACGGCCACACATGAAGGAATATTTACAGTTTCAGCTGCAGAAACACAGACAGAAGCTCGGATAACAACTTATCGTTACCTCACTTTGATTTTCACTCATGTTTAAAATAGCATTTTATTGAGACTACTTAACCAGCTGAGCTCCTTTATTTTGGATATTTGTTCTACTTTCAGCTTTTTGTACTTTATTTATACCAAAAGTTGGGAAATATGGGACTGTCGAACAAAAGCTGTGGCATCATTAAAGTGATTCATATCTTTATTCCATCTTATTATAAAAATATTTCTACCTTTACCTGTTAAGAGTGAAAAGCTGAACTAAACGCAGACACCCAGCTGTGAATAACACCACAGCAGTAAACCTGAATGACTAACTAGAAAGACAAAGGCTTTCATTCTCAGCTCAAGGCTCACAGATTCAAACGGCTCAGAACAAACCCGGAAAACAAACATTAAACATTACAGCAGGTGAAAGAACGGCAGAGACTTCCACAGTCCCGTTCGAACCCCGGGCTGCACATAACGCACGCACTGCAAAACCAAAGCTGGCGGCTGTCGCAAAAAACAAAGAGCACATGTTAGAACAAGAAGCAGGAGCCACAGTGCAAACAGCAGCTACAGACCATTCTGACTTCCTGGAGTGCAAACTGCAGAAATCCTTCCAAGTTCTGCGTCAAAGTCAGCCCCAAAAATCACGTAAAACGGCGCCGAGAATCGATGATGAATCACACCTTGCAGGAGAAATAAAAACCTTAAAGCTTCCTCCTCCTCGGGCAGCAGCGACTGCTTCTACCTGAGCGTGTCACGGCTCTGAGACGTGGGCCAGGCCTTCTACATCACAGACACAGTGTGTGAAAAAAAACACAATATTGTGAAAGCCAGCTAGGAATTCTCAATCCAGTAAAAATGAGAGGGTGTGGACGAGGCTGCCGGAGACGAGCACACCCTTCCTCATTCTAAAGCGTGCGTGTGAATGGGACGCCTGTTATCTGCTGCCGGCTTCGGGAACAAATCATTTAGTTCTCAGAGTTAACTTGTAGAGGAACCTCACGGTGAAGTGGGCTCAGGCTGCGACAGAGGCGGCGGTTTTCTGTGAGACAAACCCATTTCGACACCCTCACTGTGCTTTCCAGCATTTCCATATTTCCACTGAGCAAACAGCAGCTGAGGCAGGCTGAGGCTCAGTTTTTCCAGTTCATATCCAAACAGAAACAAACCATGAAAAACTAAGTGGAAGCGGTGCTACTTTACCTACTTTAAGGGCCTGAAATCCAGAGTATGTCGAAACCCGGAGGGATTACTCTCGTTCCACCTTTGCCCGGCATGTATTAGTCCTCCACCAACCGCTGCCCTTCTATTTACCCCAAACAGGGACAAATGTCAGGTAGGTGGGGACTGAGCTCCATATCAGTGTGCATTATGCCCCACGTCCTTATCTGTTAGACTGCAATAAAAACACGCAGGAAAGATGACGTAGGTCAAAATTAAACAGCGCGGGACGCCTGAGCTTCATCTTTTACACTGCAGCACAAAAGGAGGGCAACACAAGCTAATTAAAGCTTTTCTTGTAGTTCTAAACGTACTGCAGTAATCATTCATCATCACACACCAAATCTGAAAAGCCTCAAATATAGAAGCATCATACTGCACATTAATGCCTACATTTGTTTTATATGAATTTTATGCATTTAACACTGTGATTTATTTACTGAGGGGTTTTATTGTCAGTAATTTTGGCATTTTATGTCCTCCATAAGTTTTTGTAAGTCCTCCCACAGACACAAATAGCACAGGAGGACAGGTTTGGCAGGTTTCTGTTTATGGGAAGTAGCCCAGGGCCAATGGGATCCAACAGGATTATATGCATGTCATTTTAAAGGAGAAGCACGTTGTCCACAAACGGCATTCTTCATACTCTTAATAAAAGTCTTTAAACATGAGACTAAATATCTGTGCTAATAAAATATTTTACAAACATGGAAATTTTATTCTTGACAAAAGTCCAGACTGACATGAGGGAAGTGATCTACGGAGGAACAAAATCCCAAATAAATAACTGAGTGAATAAATTAGTGTGTCATTAAATGCAACAACACCTATTAAGCCAAAAAAAGTCAGTCTGAGAGCTGAATAATACCTGCTTTTATTTTAAATGTCACCCACACATTTGTTATTGTGATTTTAGTATTTTGATCTTCCACAGTATTTAATAATATCACTGTGTTTTTGTCACTTTGTGTTCGACTCTATACGACTTGAAAGCAGCGGCTGAGAACATGAACTCATGAGTTTGCTGAGCTCAGAGATCGGAGGGGTGAAACAAGAGGTCAGATTAATGGCTCAGCGAGCCGTGGTTAAAGTCAGAGTTGCTACCTGCCTAAATCACCATGGCAACTGATGCTGAACGCATCATGTAGATTATCTGCTGGACGAATGGGTTTGCGTGTGTGGGATGTTAGGCCGTAAACAACCGCTGAATGTGCACGTGTGAATTTAGTGATGCAGAAAATCACAGGGTTCAGTGCTAGGACCAATTCTGTTTACATTATACATGCTTCCCCTAGGCAGTATCATTAGAAGACATAGTATACATTTTCACTGCTATGCAGACGACACCCAGCTCTATCTGTCCATGAAGCCAGATAACACACACCATTTAGTTAAACTGCAGGAATGTCTTAAAGACATAAAGACCTGGATGGCCGCTAACTTTCTGCTTCTAAATTCAGATCAAACTGAGGTTATTTTACTCGGCCCTGAAAATCTTAGAAATATGGTATCTAACCAGATTCTTACTCTGGATGGCATTACCTTGGCCTCCAGTAATACTGTGAGGAACCTTGGAGTCATCTTTGACCAAGACATGTCCTTCAACGCACATATTAAACAAATATGTAAG
>VVHJ01061890.1:0-17462 GCA_015107715.1 Tylochromis polylepis | reverse complement strand
CACCGTCACCCAGCCGCCCTCTTTCCCCAGCTGCTTGGGGTCTGCCGGGGAACAGCTAGCGGGGCCTACACTATCTTCGGCTGCACCAGCTACAGGGGCCTGGCTAGCTACGGGTGAATGAAGGGTGCGAAGCCGAGCCTCCAATTCAGTAATCCTGGCCTCCAGAGCTGCAAATATGCTACATTTGTTACAAGTATCATTACTGCTAAAGGAGGCCAAGGAGTAACTAAACGTCTGACACAAAGAGCAGGAAAGTGCAGGAGGGACAGGTGAAGAGGCCATGCTGCTACCGAGTTGGCTACGAGCTAAGCTAAGGTAGCAAAACAGTACAGACACAGTGAGTGAAAACTTTGGCTATAAATTAAGTAGTGACTACACAGAAAGTGTGCTTCGGATGAAGCACGTGAAGATTAACTACAAAAAGGAATGTATCTAAAAGTTTTTAAATAAATTGCTAAGCAGATAAGCTACTCAAAAACACCACTGTGTTTGAGCAGGAACAGGAAGTGATACTCTACCGCAGAGAGAGCAAACACCAAGTGACAGCGTCTCCAGTGTATACCACCACCTCTTCAGGTTCTTTTCCACCTGCTCCCTACTCTTCTACAGATCACAATGTCATCTGCAAAAATCAGGTATACCATGGCCTTCTGTAAGTCAAACCAAAATTTGTACATTTAGTCCAAACCAAATGACCCCAGCCAAACAGATAAGTGTTAGTAAGGGGCTGGCTAAGATGGCACAATGACTTTTAGCCATTTTTCACTGTGAAGGAAAAAAGATTTCAAACTTGTATGTATGTTCTCCCCAGTAGTATTAAATACATCAAAAAAGGGTTTCATGAAAACACTGAATAAAAATCATACATATTTGCTAAATTAGGCTAAAATAGAAGGCACAGAGTGATACTAAATGAAGAGCCACTTGTAAACTGTAAGAGTCTCTTCTAAGGGAACAGAGAAAGAGCCAAAAGACCCAAATCTTTGAAAAGAGATGGACCTCCAAGCACTACTTGAGATTTTAAACTAAGGAAACTAATGCTCCAATTTGAGTTCAGTGGTTTAATGTTTTTGTTGTGTCGGGTTCAGTAGTTTTAGTGAATGAGTGCAGTCACTACAACAGATGAGCACCTCCAAAACTCATTCTGAGTTGGTCAGCAACCCAGCTATGTGAAGTGATAAAATGTGTAATAAAAGTTACCATTTGTATGGACTACTTGTCTCATAGGTTCTGCTTAAGGCAGTGTGTTAAATGAATGATTGATTTATCAGAATCCAAGGACTGCTTTTTTCTAGAATGAATATTTCTAAATATAGACATGCATGTGAACACACACGTGACATATAAAGTACAATTTGATTTTATGAACTAATGGAAACATATACACTGTATCATAGCTATATCACATTAGTTAGTCTTTAAGATTAATGTATTAGACTGCTGTTAATGTTAACCATTTTTACACATAATGTTTGACATAATTTTAACAGTAGTTAAAAAATAAAGAAACAGGCGATGTTATGAGTTAATATTTTTTACATGTTCATCTGATCTCCATTTAGTTATGTGCGCTAATTCAATTCAATTCAATTTTACATATATAGCGCCAAATCACAACATCAGTCACCTCAAGGTGCTTTATATTGTAAGGTAGATCCTACAATAATAATAATCAAGGAAGGCTGAATTAATCATGATTATATATTAATGAAAAGCACTATCTCCTCCCTGTACTTTGCAAAAATATAGTTTTGAACTGCTTTTAAAACTGAGTCATGCTGGGACATTGCTTCAGTTCTTCACTTAGTCTATTCCCCAGCATCACTCCACACACAGAGATGCAAAAACTTGTAGTGTTGTTCAGATACAGGGATGTTTTAAATTTAATTCCCCCCTCAAATTGTATCCCCCTTACCTTTTAGAAAACAATTTTAGAATATTGTCAGGAAGTAAGTTGTTTATTGCTTCATACATAATTTGTGCATTGAGAAAATGAACCAGATCTGTGAATTTTAGTAAATTATGAATAATAATAATATGAATAAAATTAGATGTGCCCTTTCTAACTAAGGGAAACAGGGACAAAAGACTAAAGTATGCCAAATTACACAAGAACTAGACTGAAAATCAGTGGCAAAAGTGTTCATGAATCTAAATTTGAAATTTTTGAAACTTTCACCCATCTGTAAAACACGGTGGAGGCTGTGTCATGGTTTGGTGCTGCATTTCAACCAATCTGATGGAATTATAAACTGAGATTTTGACCTCCCAAGTAATACATTCTGGAACATGACTAGCAGCTTTTTCTTTACATTTTTGTCATTTTTGCCGTATTGTAAGTCACCTACATGAGAATAGAAGGACCTGAACGCACGCCACATTCCCTGAACAGTTTTCCTTCATTTGTTTTATGTAGTGTGTGGTTTTCTTTTGAGCACACAATGCTGTTGAAGTTGAAGGTTTTGAGAAAAATAGTTTGAATTTTTGCTGTTTGTTTGTTTTTGTTTTTTGAGCTTTCATTACATAGTAATGTTGTGGCTGATATGTATATTCACAATTGAGTTTTGCTCTAAAAAAAAAAAAGTAGCCACTGGGGACCATTTACACTGATGTTGTTGCACCCCTGTGGGTATGATGGATATGTGGACTGTAATTTCCTGATTACAGAGGCTAAAGTACCACACAAGCTGAATGTTTACAATTAGAGCATAGGAAAGCATCACAAGGCTTTTCCTTGAAAATCAGAGGGCAGCACATTGATTGTTTCCTTCCTTTATTTACCATGTTTCTTGGCAGAGGTAAGGTGAAGTGGCTGAATCAGGGCATTTTTAAATGCCAAACACGCTCAGCTTAACAGGAGGCAAATGTCATTCAGAAGGTCAGTGTTTCATGAGTGGAAATCTGTGTTAAGGTAAACTGTTTAGATGGTGGGCTTTTAACTTTTCCTCATGATGGTGAGTTGATTCATATTGTGACTGCAGTATGATAGCACAATTTCTATGTCACTTAATTCTGTCTGCTTGTATTGCCTCACAGCCGCCCTACCTGTATGCACTCAAAGCATAAACAATTGCTTTAATCTCCGGCCTCTGCTACAGTGCTGTTGCTTTACAGTTGGGCCTACCTCAGTGCAATGAAAAGCAAACAGTAGAGTGGAAGAGCAACTTGATAATCATCTTTTCAGTTTATAAAGTGGGCAGCCTTAGCCTCACATGAGCTTGATTAGGAAAATATAGTATTATGTCTGTTCTGACCTAAAATCTACATATAAACACAGGGGTTCGAGTGGGATTTGGCATGTGGGAAATTAGGTGTAGCAGTACAGCTTGGGGAAAATATTTTTTTACAAATAGATCTCAATAATTTGTATTGTGAGCTTTACTTTGTGTGTAGGCTTTGATTAGCAAATATGTACTGCTGCTCTGAGGTTCACTGCTCTTTGTGAATTTAGACAACTGAATTCAACGAGATATAACCAGATGTTACCAAAGCTATCATAAATAAATATATAGTATAAAGGTGGTACAAAAGCAGGAAATTGCTAACTAACTAACCAGCATCATCAAATTAAATTTAAATTCATGTCAGCTACCATTAATGTAACCTAACACTGACCATGAACACCACAGCCTGCCCTCCAGTTCAGCACAGAGTCACTGTAAACTCCACCACAGTACTGCAAACTAACCAGTTTAGCCTGCAGTAAAATGGTATTTTCATGCAACCTTTGAATACCACAAGTTATTAAAATAAAAAAGAACTTCGGCAGGACATTCATGTATACATCGAACACCTGAGAAAAATAAAAAAATAAATATAAAATGAATAACGACATTACCTCACTCTTTCGTTCTCTGATACAAACTGTTGTGTTACAAATTGTTTTTTCTCTCCCTGGGAAATACATCTACTGTGCTACCGAGACACAAACTGCACATAAAAAAAGTTATTGCATAGTTATAGGTTAAGTATTTGATCATATTTGCTGAGCTGTTTGAAAAGCTGCATTTGAAATTAAATGGCAATTACAAAAAAAAGCTAATCAATTTATGCTCACCTCTGATGAGTAGCATGTCACAGGGTCGAGACAGTATTGAAGACGTAAGCAATACATTGGATGTAATTTTCTTGTAACTAAGAAAATCCTAGGCTAGAGGAATTGCCAAGCTGCAGCACTTGAAGGTTAAGGTGCCAGAACACCGTTCCAGATCCTTCTGATTCACTCTAACCCCTGCATACACACAAAACACCTTAGACGCACCTTTAAGGACACTATTTTTCAATTCCCATGTTGAAAATGTCCAAAATTGTTCAAAGCTATGTAAAGAATTTGAAGAAATAACCGCTATGAAGTAATTTCCAAAATACTTATGTGTTGAAGAGATATCATTTAAAATTATAACGCTTTTGTGTAATACCTTTTTGTGTTTGTAATGGCAGCTTGAAAGGGCAATGCATTTTTAGAAAAATGGGGGTAGGGCGAAAAAGAAACAACAGCCCACATTGAAAAAATATTATACCACACCCACTAGTAAAATTCAGTCCCTAGTCATGACCATTTTAGTTAAAATCTGCAGGGGGTAATTTAAAAAAAAGAAACTTTAAGGTTGCAGAGGAATGCAGTGAGTTTGAGTGTGTTTGTGTCCTGATCTGATAAATAAATAGAAATTAAGTGATTGTCTGTGATGGTCTGCGTCAGGTTGATCCGGTGAGGCTAGCATATGGTAATAATAGTATGGCTGACTTTGACCTTTTAAAAACAACAACTCCCTTTTTTTCTCTTTTTGTTTATATCTGTGTAAGTATTGATGGGTGTGGGGGGGGGGATAAACATATGGACTTTAATCTCAAATTTCACACAGCTGAGACACAACTTCAAAGTGGAACGGCCTGAAGGATGGAAGCAGAGAGAGAGAGAGAGAGGGGAGAAAAAAGCTGAAAGAATAAAGAACAGCAGCATTTACATGAGGAGAGAGATGTATCCAAGGGAGCAGCAGTGAAGGGGAACATACAATATTTAAAAGGATGGAGACTGAGACAGCCTTTGCTACACAAACGTATTTGATCTGTAACTATTATTTCAAGGGCATATCAAGGTAAATAATATCCTTGCAGTGGTGAGGTTTTGAAGTTAGAAAAACATGCCAACTGCCAAAACTCATCACAAGCACCCCCACACCCCCACTATACCGCCCCACTCCGTTATGACTATATATAGTTCACACTTCGTTAAAGAGTGTCAGTCCTCAGTAGTCGGGACAGTGCAATTGCCTCTTTGATTTGTTTTCCAGCTAACCGACTTCAAAGTTTATAATCACGGCACAGAGCGAAAAAATATTCATCATGCTTTTTTTATACCAGCGAAAGGAAAACTTTATTTCCTGTGAGCATATCTATAATTCCACTTGTTCATGTATTTAGTTACATGCAATGTGTGACAGCACATTTGAAATGACACACAAAAATAATGTACAAAAGGCACAATTACATGTACATTATATTATATTATTATATAAATGTGTTCCCTGTACCCACCTTTCTAGGGTTTCCACCAGTTTATTAAAGCCCAGCGGGCCACTGGCCTGAAGCCGAGTCATGCATTGCTTTGTAACCAAGCAGCAAGAAGCAACCGACAGCCTTCAGGGCTGAAAAATTTAAATCAATGCAAAAGTGTCAAAAACTGCTGTTCATCTAATGGAGGCTGGCTCCAAAAAGTGGGTCAATCCATAGACTCATGTGTTAAGATGCCCAGCTTAATAGTATTAAAGAACTTTAAGTTTATGACCTGGTACTAAAAGTGTTCTGATATCGACAGATTGTTTCACCTTAATAACAGCTGTACAGTGGGCACATTTTCTACTTACTTTTTGAGGAAACTGAAATCAGGAGTTTGGCCAAGTTGAATGACAGGTGTCCAGACACAGGTGGCTGTAGTTAACTGTTGGCATTTTTTTTTACTAGTGTTGACAAATTACTTCACTGCACTCTGCACTCCACCTTCCAGTCCAAATATCGTAACTTCTGGCTCCAAAGCATCAACAGTGAGGCTTTAAAATGGGTTTACAAAGGTTCCTCACACAATGTTCTACGCACTCAAGAGGTGTACTGCATATTAGATGTGTCACAAACACCAATGCAAGGGGAAAATATGGATTCCACAACTGGGTGGTGAGTGGTTCTTGGAAGTTGTTGGAAGTCTTTTGGTGGAATCAGTTGCAAAGAAGGTGCAGCCCCCCAAAAAAATCTCCTTGTAATGCCTGTAGTTGGTTGCTAGCAGACTGCCGGGGTTCCCTGTAGTGCAGATAGATGATCCAGATTCATCTGCAAACACTTTGGCATTCAAACTTGAAAAAGTGCGATGCAAATCAGAGTTTGCCTCAGTTATGCCTCAGAAAATGAAGGCGATGGACCTCTTTTCTAGTTTGTGCCACACTTTCATCAGTTTCATTATTGCTGGAGAGAATTCATAAGTGTTTGCAGACAGGCTGGGATGTTATAGGCAAACTACATGCGACTTTAGCAATCAGCAAAGCAGTCATATGGATGTTTTTGGCAACGGGTTGGGGAATACAGCTTTTTACCTATTTCTAGGCTTGTGTGGCTGGGGCCTTATTCTCTTAACTCAACTATGTTACATGTCCAAAACTGACTGTAGAAAACATGGACGACAGTCAATTTTTATAACAAATGTAGCTCACCCTCTTATCCTCTGATGAATTCACCACCCCATCTGATGTCAATCAGTGGTGTTGTTCCCTATTAGTTGCTTGACTGGAAATTAAGTAGAAGGTTATTTCTTTTTGTTTCACAAAAAGCTATTTCTGTATTTCATAACTGTTAATGTCTTCCTGAATTGACATCTAAGCATCTTTTCAATGTTTTTTTTAAAAAAGCTTTTTACTTCATGTCTTTCCCACTGGTCTATTGCAATAAAGAGTGAAAAGCCCCCAAAAATGTTTTTTTTAAAAATATGCTGGAGCTACATGCATTACATTTGGTAATGTACCTTATACCTTTATCATAGCAATTAGAAGTTACAGTTACGTGCACAGAGAAATGCTTGTACCTGCACAGCTCCACTTTTTTCGCCCATGCTGCACAATTAACATTGTAGGGTTAATAGCACTACACTAAGCTAAACATTAAATGCCTCAGCCCCCACTCCAAACTCTTTCCCCTCCTGTGTCAGTCAAGGTCGTTTTACGGTGGAGACTCTGCTTTGACTACACAGATATAGCACAAAAAATATGAGATTTAACTTCATAGTTGGGATTTGTATGCTTTCACCTATATTCCCTGTTTTTCTTTGGCTTTTTCTATCAATTTTTAAATTTTTTTCTTCTTTCTCTTAAGCATGTTCTTTTATGTCTTAATTTTGATATCATTTCCTTTTTTTCACTTCATCCTCTTAGATGAATAATGAAAAGTTCTTTGAGTATTGTTTTTAAAGCAATATTTTAAAATGTCGATCTCTTGGCAAAGCATTCCTTGTTTTTATTGCTATTATTTGCTACCGTTGACTCAAAGTACTTTTAAGATCGATCCCGCTCAATCTAAGCCTCCATTTAGTAAGTGACACACAGTGACCTCTGGTCACATTAGTGCTCGCTTCAGGAGACACGGGGACACTTCAACATTGATCAGGGTGTTTTAATCTCAGTAAGATTAAGAGCCCTCCAGTTAATTACAGAACAAACAGCTAGAGGCAGCTGCTTTAGATCCTGAACATGATTAAGGGGAATACTAGTGGGTAAGCACACTTCATGAAATCAAAAAGACCGTGCTTTTTATGTTTTCAGCTACAACAGATATAATTAACCATTATTATAGTCACATATGTGTAATAGTCATCCAATACATGCTACATATAGGCAAGATAAAACTAAAGCAAGAGCTAGAGGCTAGATAGTTTTTTCCCCCTTTTAAACAAATGTAATTAAATCTGTTATGTGTGGAAACTTCTCTTTCCAAAATCTATTAAAAAGCACACAGAGGCTTGAGAGCATAAATATTTTTAATATTCTTAAGTCAAAGATTATTTGTCTGAGTATTAAAAAAAAGTCAGAGTAGTTAGCACTGCTGCCACTGCTGCAAGTGGGTCTTCAACTTGAACCTGTTTTGTGCAAGTCTTTTCTGAATCTCTTGCACATGAAAAACATGCTAGCTTAAGATAAGATTAAAAAAAGAGGCAGATCAAGCTCAATTTGACATATTAAAATAAATAAATAAAACAATAAAGTACAGCAAACTCTCCCTACCAACATTTTTCAAGGGGAACTCAAAGACGGTCAGATGATAATCCTCTGATTTCTGGTCAAGAAATAGTCCCACTCATACATCCCAGGATATTTCACTTTTTGCAAACAAAATGTAACATAAGGTCTTACAGTATGAGCTTTACATGTGCTAGAAGGTGATTTTTTGAAAAGGCCAGGTAAATGTACTGGTACTTTATAGCACCTTTTTACTCAGTTGAGCACTCAAAGCGCTTTTTAGAGCAGGTCATTCACCCAGTCACATGCTTTTCACAGTCACACACACACTCACATGTATGCATCAACAACAACTCAGGGTTGAGTATCTTGCCCAAAGGTACTTGGGCATGGGCACTGGAGGAGTCAGGGACTGATTTGTTGTCCTTCCAACTGATAGCTGACCCACTCTACCAGGTGAGCCACGGCCACCCAGCTTTCTCTTGGTTTCTATTTTTTTATGCTAAGCTAAAATAATTGGTTAAGTTAAGCTAGGCTAACTGGCTGTCAGCTACCAAAAGCAAGTCTTGAACTTGGCAGCCAGCTTAAAATGCCTTGTTTGGGCAGGTGTTTATCTAAACTAGCTTTGATTTAATTGGTCATTTGGACATAAAGACCGTATATATTGAGTCACCAATAAAGTCTAGTTAAAAAAAAAAAAAAAGGTTAAAACTTTTGGTGACCATGGCCTGAAATAAAGGTCTAAAAAAGCTTTTTTTTTTCTGCTGGTTGTACTTCCATCACCATCCTTGCTGCTAACAGAATTTACCCATAGAAGTCTATTCTCTGAATGCCATATCACTAATAGTCTCTGGGTTTGATCAGATTTGGATAAAAGTTCAAAAAACATTAACAAACACACAACAAGACTTGCTTTGATTCAAATATATTTTAAGCCCAGTCTGCCTGTTTTCTGTTTGAAAGGAAAAACAGATACAAAAAAACAACTCTTATTCAAAAATTAATTCAATTTAACCTTGAAACGGAGCACAGCGGGTTCAGTAGGACCACATATCTCATAGTAAGAAGCTAACTCAAAAAAACTATTTTTCACGGCCTTTTAGCACTTTCTAATTTTCCTGGTCTGCTCACCATCGATCTAGTGCTGAAATTGACTCGTCTGCCAGTGATAGATGACTACATCCTCCTTTGTATGCATTCCTAATCAAATACGTTGCTTTTAACATTATTAACTTGGACAAGTTCACTTCAGATAAGCCTGTCCCTTTAAGCCACTTCAGAGTGGAAATCAGCCTCTGGAGGTGATGAGAGTTGACTCCAGGAGCCTGAGATGTGAGCTTTAGGTCGCTGTGCTATTGTCTGACGCTTGGCCTGAGGCTCCAGTGAGAATCACTTCCTCTAATGGAAAACTATTGTCTGCCACTGAGGACATACAGCTGTGAGGAATAAGGATCAGCCTATCTGGACTTATGCACAAGACAGAATGAAGCTCTCCACTGGATAGAAAGCTATTTTGGAATTGTAATATCCACTGAAGTCGTTTCTGATTAAGCAGTACATCTGGAATAGACTGTACTCTTGTATATGAGGCCGGGTGGTGTTTTCCTGCATGCTTGTAATGCATACAAAGAAGCAGAAAAACAACATAAAAGAAAAAAAGTAGCTATCTTTCCTTCCAGCACTGTCATATATGTTAACTGGGGTAATGGGACTAAACATCTAAAAGTGTCAAAACAACGCAACAATAAGGCACTCGGTGAATTATTTATTCATTGGAGCTGATTTGATAGAGGTTAATGAGCACAACAGGGTGAGAATAGACGTGTCTCTGCTAGAATTATGATGCCTTTTCCTTAGCATGTTGCATTATTTATTTACTCATCCTTAGCTGGCATTCAGGATCTAACGTAAGAGGTAGACACATCCGGTCTAACAACAGTCTGAATCAGGAACCACGGAAGTGAGGTTCACACTCAGTTCAGAGCACTCTTGTCTGTATGTGGAATGTATATGCAGCCGGTGAAGCTCTGAAGGAAATATCCCCCGACAGACCGTCCCAGAGGATAAGGAACTCCATTTGTCTCACGGGTTTCCTCCCATCCCTCCTTTCTGAAGATGTGTGATACATGCATGATCTTTTCCCTCCTTTTTGTGTATCTCAACAGATCACCACTCCATCCCCTCCCCCACAGGATTCACCTCGGCCCAGACTGTGAAAATTTGGAAGTCTGCGATTCAGCCGAAGAACAGAGTCCGTAGCTTTTTTCTTTCCCTTCATCAGGACTGGGTTTGAATCTGTGTGGGCTTGAATGTTTGGAAGGAAACGATTCATCGAGTCTATCAAGGAAGCAAAAAAGAGAAAACAATATGACGATTAACAAAAAACAAAACAAAAAAAGGCAAAAACAATGCTTTGTTTGGACTGCATAACATTCATCAGGTTGCTGGCGAATCTAGGGATCTAGTGTTAGGGTTGTTTTATTTTCTTACTAAATAGGCAGATTTCAGAAACCAGACCATGTTACATTTCAAAATAGGTTTTATACATTTTGGCATTACAGCTGTAAATGATTTTCCATTTGGGTGTTCCAAAGAGGTGAAAAGCCTTCACAAAGGGGTGGACTTAGTCATACCCCTTAAAGCAGCACTCGATGTTCTATAGACTAATTGTGTGGGTGAGCTACGGATAGGCATCGCAAAAGAAAGAACTGGGATGTATCAGGGGCCGTTTGAGGTTCAATGTCTTGCTCAAGGACACCTCAACCTGTGGACTAGAGAAGCCGGTTGATTAGTGAACAACCTGCTCTACCTTCTGGCAGATAACCCGATGGGACTTGAATCCCCTCTAGAAGATTGTGGAAGGGCATAACAGGGGAGCTGCTGAGGGTTGAGCTCTCTAGAGGCAATTGTTAGAATTTCACAATCTCTGGAAAAACAGCTTTACTTCTAAAGATCCATTATGACAACAACATTGCAGTGCCTCAAAGTCACATTAATATTTGATGTGCCATGATAACATTGTGTCCTCTGCAGAACATTTCATTTTAGGGTTTTTTAACTTTGCATTCAAACAGGTTAGACCATCATGTGAGAATTCCTCTGACAGTCAAAAAACATCTGGGAGGATTAGTGTTGTTCGACTGTAATTAGCCCTCAGCCAACCCAGATAAAACATGCTCCTGGTGGATGCTTTAGTTCAGTACATGTGATCTTTAAAATTGACATATTATGGTTTGTTTTTTTTTCAGTTCCATATTTTCATACTTGGACTCTAATAGAGAAGCTTTGCATAACAACCCCTCACGGTTCCCTTTTAGCTTTAAGTACAACCTTCATGTAAGCTAACTTTCTCCTGATTGGTTGCCCGTTGCTTAGAGGTTTAAGAGGCAGGTGGGTGGGACTTTTTCTTTTAACGAGACTTGTGTGCCAAAGATGACCATATCTAAGTTATCTGCTCTCACTGATCAACATACATAGCAAAAAGGTAGAAAGCAGTCTGAAGCCTTAGCCTTATGCTCATAGGATTACCAGGATGTGTCCTAACCTAATCATTTGAATTTGTTTATACATCATTTTAAAATAAATTGGATTATATCTTATTTTTCTGTGCCATTGGAGTTTTTTTTAAGAATCTGTTTTTGAATTATGTTCAAAATAGTTTTGACCATTACTTGAACATCACATCATTGTTTGCATCGATATTATTAAAGACTGAATTTCATTATAGCTCCATTTCTTTTTGGTAACATGTAGAGATATTTTAAAAAAAAATAAGAAAAAAACCTTTATCTTTGTCCTGTTTGAGATTGAGTGTATCATCATGTTGACATGGACAGTATCATTTTGAACATAAATAACATGACATGTCTGCACTTCTTGAAAGCCTTTTAAGGATACCTGAAAATCATCAGATACAGCCTTTAAGTACTTTATATTTTTGACCCATATTTGCTCCATGTACACCTGTACTTTAAGTTTACATGCAAAAACCCATAAGCCTTATATAACTATGTACAATGCATTGTATTGATTTCACATCTACACTACAGTTACATTATTGCCTGTTTTTCAGATCTCTTTAAACACTTTCTCCACCACCAGATCCAACTTTGAACCTAGCAGGACAAGTTTACATGAACAGTATCATCACTGACAGCATACGCATGATGCAACAAACAACATACCTTCGACACCAGTGAAATAAATGGATGGACGCCCCTGTGCAGTCAGTACTTCGACCTAGAAGGAAATATATAAAACAGCGTGACTATGCAAGTTCACATCATAAACACAGTTAACAACCAATAGCATGAAAAGAAATGCCAAGACACATAATATTTTATGGTTCAATTATTGTAACAGAGGACATATTTTTATCAAAGTCTTATGATAAAGTTATTTCACTACACAGTTAGTTGAAATATTCCTGCTATTTATCATACTTTTTTACAGGTTTTTTTTTTTTTTTCTTTTTTTGGTTACATACATCTAATTATTCCCAGCTTTGCAGCTGGATTACGCACTCAACAGAGACAGCAAAACATATTACACTGAAGTTTAGAGAGGGTTTATGAGCAGCTACATTAGGGGAGAGGTTAAACTGGGTCAGTTTGTTTACCTTGTGGAACGGAGGTCTTTTTAAACAGCTACTGCCATCCCTCTCTCTGCGGAGGTCAGCTGGGGGTCATTTAGAGTCTCTTTAATGGACGGGGCAGAGGCAGGCTCTTTATATGACTGGGAAAGGGGTCACATGACCGGAGGAGAACAGAAAGAGCAAAACAAGAAGAGAGAGGGAAAGAGAGAGAGAGAACCCCCCCTCCCCCACCAACACCCTCCACCTCAACCCCTTAACCACACACCTGACCCCTGTAGGAGGTCAAGGAGTCTTTTCTTTCTTTCTTTTCCTTTTTGATGTGGTCCTACGAGCCATTTCTGTAAGGGTAAACACCCCGAAAGTTAATGTGTGTTTACTGATGATGCTTGACGCGATCAGCGCTTGCTTCCCAGCGAATTATGTGAGCAAACAGAGCGGATAGATTTTCAAGAGCGGCGATGCCCTTATCGCTAAATCCCCTAAATCTCAGTCGGAGAGATTTCCTACGAAAAGCAGCACATAGAGTTCGAATACAAATAGGAAACTGTTGTTATCCGATCACCAAGGTCCTCTACTAGGTCACAAACAGCTGTATGCACTATTTGTATGTATTTTTTTTGTAATGTGATCTTGCCTATGATATTTTATTTTGTTCTTGACTTTACAGTGATAATCAGTGCAGCTTACTACATTAAAAGGTTTGCATGTGGTTGTAAATATTGCAGCCGTTATGTAGCGTTTTCGTGTTGTTGGTTTTTTTAGTTTAAATTATAACGCTTTTTAATGAGTTCATAATTATTCTCTTTGACACAAGTGTTTTCTTTCAAAATGTTTATTTAGCATCAACAAAGAGGAAAATATTAAAGGGCTTACATAAGCTTAAAATCAATATAGTGAACAAATCTCTAGATGGAAATGACTGCCAATTCACCAGCATGTGACCGAGCATCTTAAAACTCATTGTTATGCCTACACAGTCAGAGAAGTATATTGTTAGAAAGTAAAAAAAAAAATGACACCAAAATGACTTACTTAGATTATCTAAAAAATAAAAATAAAAAAAATCACAAACATTAAAAAGCTCCTTTTTGCAGCTCTGGTTGTGCAGTGTACATAGAGTATGCGCAGCTATTTATAGATGTACTTAAGTGGATGTTTGGGGGGCATAATCAATGAACACAACTACACAGGCTTTTCAGAATAAAACAGCTGACAATATCCACAGTTACACACCATGCTTTTATAAGCCCTTTAACACTAAATAACTATTATTTTACAAAAAAAAAGAGAGGAGGAAACAGCAATACAATATGTATACAGGATGGGTTTTTTTTGTCTTTTTTTCAGTTTGTAAATCATTTACAAGGGACACAATTTCACCGATTACCCTTCAGAGAGAATATCTACAGAACTGCACTTTCCTAGAACTAAGCTACTACATTTTTAAGAGATCAACCACGCAGTTGAAGGTCTAAAGAATAGAGGGTGATAAATTAAGTCGCACTGGCAGCTGTGTAAAAACATTGTATCGAACACCTTCATTGGCTCGCTAATCATTACCAAGTTAAATAGCTTGATACAATGTCATTCTTCACAATCACATAGCTGAGAGAGAAACTTAATGTACTATGAAGCTTTTTTCTTAATCTTATTGTCCAGTCGATTTCTCCTAGGGGGAAAGGATAGATTACCTAAATTGCTTCACACTTTTTATCCAGTGGGAGTATCTTTTTATAATCAGGGGGATTCCACGTTTTTGTCTCATTCAGTGTCTCGCTATCATCACCGTTTCGTTTGGATTATTTTTTTGCGGTTTAAGTTTTCAATTCTAAAAAGGTGGGAGCGTCCATAAAAAATCCATTACTTGGGGTTGAAACAGCCATGAGGACTCAGGTGCAGGTTGTATAAACAGTTCAATATCTTGAGTATGGCTGATCTCTGTACACTCCCTTGGTTGTTCGTGCTGACGGAGCCTTGCCGCGATTGTTTGCCCACTCTTCCTGACCTGATTAAGAAGAAAAGGAAAGAAACAGATGTGGAGTGATTACAGAGGCGTCGCACTTAAATCAATTTCAAGCTCTATGCAAATACTGTAAATATGCTCCCTTCCATGAAATTATTACAGCACAAAGTTAGTGGTGCTCTGGGTGTCTGGTATTGACGCTGCTGGTGAAAACAAAAAGCACTTTCATGCTGCGAGCACATACAGCGACTCGCACCAAGAAGCTTGACTTTCACCTGGAAGTATTCATCTCAGATAATTGAATGAGAGGATCAAATAGCTACTTGAAAAGAGCTCGTTTAGTGGCTCCTAGCCAAAAAGGTCACAATTACCATTAGCCCAAATCTAAGCCCAGTTTACCCGCTGGTACTGTCAATGTGAAAGTGCCAGTATCGATGGCACCCTTTGTCTGATCTTCAGCCAGCACTGAGACTTCCCTAGAGCTGAGGCTCACAAAGGGATTTTTTTTCTGTGTAAAGGCTCACTGTTGGCAGCACATAGCCAATACCCCTTAATTAAACCTGTCACCCCTCCACTGACAGTCACTTTGAAGAAACACACCAAGGTAACCTTGTGTTTTGAGAACATGGATGCACATCAACTCTGTTTATCTGTTTCTTTTGAACTGTCGTCCTCTTTTCAGTGTGCCGCAGCACTTTCCCCCCCTGTTTCTCAGTTTCATACGATGGTAGGAAACACTCTAATGAGCAGGAGGTGCTTAGTTCTTCCACTTGTGTGGTCAGAAAAGTTGGGAAAGTTTTTAAAAACTTTGACTTATTGCCAAAAACGAAAAGATATGGGTTTATGATGCATTTGCTTTGCCTAATTAAGAAGTCACAAATAAGTAAAAGAATAAACTCCCAGCAAACTCTTATTCTGCTTTAAAACACAAAAATATGCAGCACACAGTGAATCTCTACAACACATATAAATTATACATTTCAGTAATTAAAATTTGATCGTCTGTTTGCAGTCACTCACTAATAAAACTGTTTGACTGGCCTTGAAAAAGTGTATAGTGAATACTTTTTTAGAATCTTTCAAGAGAAGCCAAATCAAAGCAGACACACCTTGGTATCAACACAGTGTTTTCATCTTTTCACCCAGACTGTGAGGAATTTACAGACTGGCATTAAACACAGCACAACCAGACTCTAAACAAGTCATACTTGTGTATTTACAGGTTCACACAAAGGCCGCACATACATTATAAAAGAAGGATCGACCTTCAGCGTGGCCAGCCGCACAGTACAGTAGCGTGTATTAGCCCTGCTATCACTGAAATGTACTTTCCAGGAGACGTGACCTTGGCACATTTCTTACTGTATCTTGTCAAAAGCTGACACAGGATTGCTGAACATTATCTGAGATTTGTCTGAAGTTTGCTGTGGTCGGAGTTATTGGCGGCTCTTTTCAGACACGATAAACTGCCTGTAAACCGGAGAGCGACATTTTCAGGTTTTGCTGAGGTGACTGCAGAGACAGATGTTAGTGCATGACTGTGGCACAAACATCACACATACTTCAGTTAATTAGAAATGTTGGTGAGACTTCAGTGACTGGGCAGATGGAAGTGCAGGGATCAAAGATAAATACTGTATGATCCCATCGAGGTCATGAAAGAATCTTTGTATACTGAATTTTAGCCTGGTAAGAAGCTTTTTCATTAGCCAGATTTTTTTTTTTTTATCCAGAATGTTTAAATGAACATATTTATTCCCTAACACCCAAACTAGTGTGTTATTTTTGGAATGGTTTTGATTTTCTTGCATTTGTTTGCATCTCTACTTCATGCCAGCACACAAAACAATCTAAACAAGCGATGTTGACTTACTCAAAGACATTTCTTCCATGAAACACAATGTAATATGTAACAGGCTATAATTTAATCTGCTTTCTTCATAATGCCAGCACAGTAGCAAGTAATCTGTCAGTGCAGCATCTGTCATTTCCCTCTTTTCAGAGCTGTAAAACATGTGTGCATAAACACAATCCGTTCCCAGGTCAGCTCCCATTTTTGCACTGCAGCATTTTCAGTTAAAGTTACTGTTGCTGAACATTTAAGTACTCCAGATCCAATGTTATCTCCTAAGCTAATAACTCAGCTGGCACTGTATGAAGTACACACAGAAACCAAACGTAGTTGCACAGTAACCCTGCTAACAGTAGCTAGTGTTTTAGAGGTGTAGTTACATGGTGGTTCGGACAGGTAGACCCAGGTAGAGTTTTTTTGTTTTCTAATTAGCTTTGTTTGCATCAGATGCGCAACCTGACCAGGGTGTACCCCGCCTCTCGCCCTCTGGTAGATGAGTCTAAGGACAAGCGGCAGAGGATGGCTGGATGGATGGATAGTTTTGCAAGTTCACAAAATCTTTTCAGTTTTCCATTATATTTTCTTTTTTTTTTCAAAAGTACTTCAGTTAATGAAAAAATATTTTACCAGCTCATTTTAGCTTTAAGCAGTTGTAGGTAATTATAATAACCTTGGTAACATATGTTTCATATAGCCGTAAAATGTTCTTATGCATTTCATTTTTGAAATTTTCTGAGTTTCAAAATGTTATAAATATTTATTATTGCATTATTACATATTAATTGATGCTTTTTAACCTATAGTGTTAGCTAGTGTTTTATTATGGCTTTAATTTGCATA
>VVHJ01061889.1:2500-13547 GCA_015107715.1 Tylochromis polylepis | reverse complement strand
TCGGCGTGGCTTTGACACAAGGAGAAATCTCTCTGTATAATCTTCAAACACTTAACAACGGGGAAAGAAGCAGAGAGGGAAGGACAGACAGACTTTCAAGATTAGATGAGAAATGCAGATGAAAGGAAGAGATGAGGATGTGGGAAGAAGGAGCCTACAGTGGAATGTAAGAAGGCCTGGACTGACAGAAGAAAACACAAACCCAACAAATATTCTGGTCTCAAAAGATTTAAACAGGACGGCCAGCGCTACATTATAAGCCAGTACCTTTTTTTTGTTTGGAAAAATGAACAAAATTCATGTTCATAGCGTGGCCTTTAGCATGTGTTACAAGTGGATTTTTCTTTTGTTTAACAAATAGAAAGAAAACAACAAAATGTCTTCTATCTCATTCATTAAATGCCCTTTCCCCGATTTTCCTCCTTCTTTCTCCAGGATGAGGTCTGAGGAGTGGGAGGTCTATTTTTCTGCAGCTCTTCTAATTAGATCAAACTTAAAGTAAGTGACTGTTGTCTGACCTCCCAGCACGGTGAAGTTTAACTCAAATCCCAAAGCAGCTAGAAGGAAAGATAACAGTGTGTGGCTTTAAAAAACTGCACAAACAAGCCTAGAGAACAAACTATACCAAAACCCATGGAGGAAAAAAGGAATATACTGTATGAGAGAAAGAGCTACAGAAACTCACAGTGGATTTGAGATAAAGACGTGCACAACTTGTCAGCCTAACAACTTGTGAAGAAAGCTATGTAATTTAACACTTTAGTAAATAGCTTGTAAGTTTACATCCTTGATATTTACAGCTAAATAAAATGTTTTAAATAGTACAACCATCCATCCCCCTAACCACTTGAGGGTCCTAAGGTACATCTTAGACTGCTAAAGGTTCTTGTCTACATCAGCTATTAGGACATCAAATTTTTGCCTAGCAACCGCCTACCAACAGGCTAAAAAAAGGCCCATATGTAGCATGTATGCACCTATAACACTATAAAAGCATTGAATCATTTTAATTTTACAACCACTACAACAACTGAATGTACTAATTTTTATTATTTCCAGATTATTTACAGTCACAATCACATTAATTTATGTTATAAACTATATCAAAAAATATATCAAGAAAGTAGGCAAGTAAAGATTATTCATTCACAAAGTGTTGTACACAAAAAGAGTAAATACAGGCATTAAGTGCCATAACATCAAGTAAAGATACAGAATAATAATGAGTCAAAAGGCTTTGAGTCCAAAGTGTAATGTCATATTAGTAACTGTATAAATAGCAATTTGATTTCAGGACCAGATTTTTTTCCCAGTATGTCATTTTTGTTGTTTTTTGATGTTATTGGCATGATAGATAGATAGATAGATAGATAGATAGATAGATAGATAGATAGATAGATAGATAGATAGATAGATAGATAGATAGATAGATAGATAGATAGATAGATAGATAGATTTTAATTTTTGTATTAAAAATAAAAGCTAAGAGGTAGTCACCAAGGTATTTTTACCTCTCTAAAAGTATGGCACTTTTCACTGTTAATGTGCACTTTTCACTCCAACATACAGCTTTAGGCACCCAGGAAGTGGGCCATTTAAATCTGATAGGCAGTTTAATGCACAATAATATTAAGTCAGTTATTTTTTCATGTGTTTCTTCCACATGATGCCTTTAAGATACTCACAAGTCACCACCTGCACATTCGACATTTCTTTATTGTCCTTCTTCTTGTCTCATCCCTGTCATACAGATGTCAATAAAGATGTGATTGTGATACTTCAGCATCTAGCATCTTCCTGCAGCAGAGGAGCGAGGACAAATGGATTGAGTGTTTTTGCAGCAGCAGGTAATTTCAGGTGCACTGTTTCAAACAGGTTAAAACAATTATGATAAAACTTGCTGTTTCTGTGCAGTTTGGCATGCAATCTGGTACTGTAGCTAGAGATGCAGTGTCTTTATTTCCCTTAATCTTTGATTAAACTCTCTGAACATGTAAGAAAGAGGGTCAAGAGCTGGAGATCAAAGATGCTTTTCAAAGTAAGGGCTGCTCAGCAAGAGGCGGTTGATAAAGAGGAAATTCAGAGTGTGCATTATCCTAATTATCTGTACATGCTGCGTTACTGAAGGAACCTGATTTTTTTTTTTTGCTTTGTTTTTTTTTATTGATATGAAATATCTGTGTGGCGGGGCGTGGCTTGCGGTGCCGTGCGGTGGAGATGGCTTCACCTGCACGGCATCAGCAATCACGCCTCGCCAGCCATAAAACGGGTCCTGGTCAACCTGGTTGGGGTTGTTGTTGGTGTTATGTGCGGCTGGCAGCGGGAGAGCTGCAGGGAGAGCTGCAGCCGGTTGCTGTGTAACAGCAACCGTGTGAAGTGTCAATAAAAGTATGTGGAGCAACATGCCCGTGTCTTGGGGTCTGCCTTCAGTCCGTCACAATCTGGAAAAAAATTAAAGAATAAATATTTGTGAGTTATTTTGAAATGAGTCCATTGCATCTCTGCACCAGGTTCTCCCACCTGCTCAGTCCCAGTTCACCAACTGGACCCCAGTGTGTCTCAGCATCAATTCTAAGTTTGTTGCTCTTCATCGCTGCTGATATTGCAGTTTCTGTGCTTGTTTAACACTTTTGCAACATGTGTTGGAATCATTATCCTGCTGAAAGGATGAAGTTCACTTTAAGTCTAACTTCAGCTTTGAAGTTGCCCTAATCATCTTCAAGTGCTTGCTGATAAAATGCAAACTCAAAGTTACATCAGTGACTGCGAGCTGGCAGTGATACAGCCACAAACTGTAACATTTCAATTACCATGCTTCATAGCTGGTCTGAGTTTTCTGGTGGAGCCCAATGGGCCCAATATTAAATATCAGCCTGTATAGCAGCTGATAAATGAAATGAATAAGAGAAGCACCCTTCAAACCATGTTAAACACAAACACCCAGGTGATCTAAGCAGAGTTGGGCAGAGTGTGAACATATAAATAAACACTATTACGCATGACAAATCTTTGAGAAATCTGGTTTTGTTTCATATTTTATGTATCGGCTAATGCTGGAATATCAGATTTTTAAATCACCAAATATTAGTATCGGTCTTAAAAATCCTATATTGTTCGAGTTCGATTGTCTTGTCTGCTCACACGAATTTACTGTGACTAAACAACTCTATCTTTAAAATGCACCAGAAACCAGTGCTGATTTATCATATGAATAAGGGAATTGGCTTGTCATCCACATGACTGGGATATTTATGACTCTATAAATGGAGTCATAAATATCAAAGAGGCTGTAGCTGCAAACTTATAAGGGCGGTAACTTTGTGACTCCTACTGCTACCTGAAAAACTTTGTCAACTCCTTAACAAGCTGTCAATCTGGATCCCCATGCCATGCCATTGATGAAATCAATAGAGTGATGTGTTTACCGTTACAAAACGCATATTCGCATCATCATAAATTTGCTGCCATGTCAGCATCCCTGAGGGCAAAGATATTTGATATTTATTCATCCGTAAGTATCTCGGGAGTGTGAGCGACAGCAGATGGTAATAATGCACTCTCACTCAACCCCTCACTCACATCTCACGTCTCGCTCTCCCCAAACTGTATTTATGATTGACACGTTCTCCTGAAAGATGCTTCTGTGTGATAAGTAGCTGCGGCTCGTAATGAACCGGTTTGTAGTGCGTACAGAGAATGAGGATCTAGGTTTTAGGTGTATTAAAACACCCGAGTAGACAATTTAATCTGACAATTTCAACACTCATAGAATGTTTCCTTTGAGGCTTCAGCGACTGAAGGTTTTTGGGGGGTTTTAAAAAGTTTTTACTCGTTCTGATGTGACTGCCTCGTGACACAAAGATGAGGAATGAAAAGACTTCCAGAGCCAGCAACTGCATGCATGCGTTATCTGTATATTAGTCAGGATTAAGCTGAGATGACAAAAATTCTTTCCTTCAGAGCCGTGATGGCTGTGTTATTCTCCGCATGCCTCTTCAGTCTCTCAGTTGCCGAGCTTATGTTATATTTATTGTGGGGTTTTTGTGTCAGCTTATGATGGCTGACAAGAGGCAGATCAGAAATTCAATTTACTGCTGAGACATTTGGGTTAATCAACACGAAGAAAAAAAAAACGGACTGAAAACTTTCACACATATTATTCAGTCCCTTATACACATACATCAATAAAGACCACACAAAAATGCAAAGACAAAGAGACAAGGGGATTAGTTTGATGTTAGCCAGGCTGTTGTTAGTTTAACTGTGTACACACACACACACACACACACACAAGGGGAGAATAAGGAAACAGTTAGTAATAATGGCACTAGCTCCAAATAAATAGTTTGAGGAGGTGTCAATGTAGTAGCATTACACACTGCAAGCAAATACACATGACGGGGCATGATCAATTCCTGCACATCATCATCCGTCAAAATCATGCCGAGCGCAGGCCGACGTTATTAGAGCATCTCTCTCAGCGGGAGTGAGCTCGACAAAGATTTTGATTTGTTCAGCGGGTGGAGGCAGCGGTGGAAACAAGGAGTAAGTAGCGGCAGACGGATAAAATGGAGAAGATGAGGCATGTAAGGGGATTAAAGACTAAAGTAAATGTCTACACGAGAATAACATCAAAATCAATATATATTAGGCGTCACATTACACAGCGTTGACATTCTATTCTGTGCCTTAGTCAATTAAATTGAAGGAGGAAGAGTTGCTTTGGATAGTGTGGGCTATAACTTTTTCTTTCCCCCACACCAAAGCTACACATCAATCGATTTTATTTCAGGAATCCAACCCAGCTCGTCTACCTGGCTACAGCTGATGCTGTTAAAATGCTTGGATAATGTGCCCGTGAGTACGTGTGTCTGCTGCAATCTCTGCATAAACCTCCACTGTTCCCGAGGCTAAAGCTGAGGCTTTGCCGAGAGACAGAGGGAAGGAGACATCAACGTTTACAGAGAGACAAGAACTGAGGAGACAGGAGGCAAAAGAGAGAGGGTGGGAGAAAGGAGAGATGCTCCACAAGGGAGACGGCGGAAAACAAGGATAGAGTGAGAGACAAGTCAGAAGAAAATTTGATATGCACGGCGAGCCTAAAACTGTGCAGCACAAACAAAAACTTCTACTACTTTGGAACAGATGTCATTGGGGAGAGCCTGAAAGAAGAGGGAGATGAGAGAGAGGAGCAAAAAAAAGAGGGAAATATAGTCACAGAATAAGTGAACAGCTCTATTTCCCCGAGTCCCGCATATTCATCCAAATCGATCCCCTCTGAGCAGTGAGAAGCCATTTCTCATCTGGACTACAGCTGAATCTGGCTATTAGAATAAAACACACCTACCACACACACACACACACATATATATATATGCACTTCAGTGTTTTTATATTAACAATCAAAGACAGACACAAGCACAACACTAAGAGAGCTAACAAGCAAATTGTTAGCACAGGAAACTCAATGAGGATGGTCTTAGTGTGGCAATAACAAAACTTCCTATTGATGCCATTACTAAACACGCACACACAACTACACACACACACACAGGCACATAGCCAATTACAGAGACACAAAAGCAAATCAATTTGTGTGCGTGATATTGATAAAGTACAAGCGTATACAGACACACACACACTATCTGTGCAGAGGTGTGCTACTGTGAAACAGAGCCTGCCTGTGGTTCAGCAGGCTGAAGATGCTCTAGTTAAATGGCAGTGTGATTTAAGGCACACAAAAACAAATGGCTCCGCGCAGTAATTGGACAAACTCATAAATGATATAAAATGTTATTTTTATTCACTTGTTTTCCCTCTCCTTCTCTTCCCTCCCACTTCTATTTGCTATTTGACACAAACAGACAGCAACAAACATCAGACAGCCCATGTGTGTGTGCGCGCACCCCGGGCGTGCGCGTGTATGTGTGCAATTATACCGCCTGAGGGGAGACAACAACAGGGATGGATGAATAATGTCCTTTGATCACAGCGACACCACACACACGCACAAATCTACTACAACAATGCTGGCATTTACATCAGGTGTGTGCGTGTGGCTAGTTGGTTTGAAAAAAATACATAAATAAACTAAAACAAACAAAAACTAAACTTAAAAAAAGAAACTTCCAGGAGTACACATACTTGTGTACATCAGTAGTAGAGGAGAATACTTTAGTAAATTAATGATTAGGAAATACTTTTCGGGTCCTTGGGTCTATCGACAAAATTTTATCATTATGGATCAATAAATTACAAAAATACACTTGCAGCATATACTGCAGTGGATACTGTGTGTGCGTCATTGCCTAATTAGTTGAATGGAAACATTGGGTAACAGTTGCTGATGGTTTTTCTTTTTAACAACTACGCTGCACAGTCAGAACCAACTATGTGAGCACGGAGGGGCAGGGCATTCTTTCAGCCACATGATACGGTTGGACTTAAAGATGATAGATGCAATTAGAAGAGAAGAAGAAGAAAAAAAGAGCGAGATAATGGGCAAGATTAACAACAGGAGCGTCGTCTTCTTCTAAAGCTAGCTAAACTAAAAACAACTACAATTACCTCACAGTTGTTACAGTCATGGTAAAACAGAGTACACCCCATGTGGATTCTAGAGATTTTACACATTAGGACATGATTAAAAAAAAGAAGTCCTTACCACGTCTTAAAATTTGTGAAATATAGTCTGAAATTAACAATATAACATAGGAGTGTAAACTAAGCACCCCGTGAATCATTAGCTTTTTTGAACCACTTGAAGTTATCATTCTCTCAGTGTCTCACATCACTGTGGAGGAATTTCAGCCCCCTCTTCTTTGTAGCATTGCTTTAGTTAATTGAGCTTTGTGGGCATTTGTTTATGCACAGCTTCTCTTAAGGTCCCACCACAGCATTTGAATCAGGTTGAGGTCTGGACACCTTGATTCTTTTCTTTCTCAGTCATTTTGCTGTAGATTTGCTGTTGGTGCTGGGATCACTGTCCTGTTTTGTGAATGAGTTTAGCCAATTTTTGCTAAACTCATTAGGTAAAGCTGTTGCATTTACCTAATTTTAAAACCTGCTAAGGACCAGATTTTTTTTTTCACATCCTGACACGTAAAACCTTAGAACTTTCTTATTACCAAGGTTATGTATGCCTCTACTAACTGTTCAGTTTGTAATTTACAACTACACTTATCCAGACAGGCAATACAGCCTTTGTAGTGAAACAATAATATTAATCATATTAACAGGTGGGCACCAAGGTTTACCTTCAGCATTTGAGTATCTAAAAAAAACATTTATGGACATAATCTGTTTATTTGTTCATCACTTACGGTGTTAAATAATGGTCACAAAAAGAAAAAAAACTTCGACCTTTTGGATATATATGTTCAATCATGTATTTTTTTCAGAGGCATTAGCGCATGCACATTTTTATAAGTGAACATAACTTTAAAACAGCTTTTTAAACATTGTTATGTTATTTTAGGTAACACTGTTTTCATTTTGAAGTATTTAACTTTCACAATTTAATTGTGCTCCTTTCTTTTGTGTAATTTTTTTCCCATTGAATGATTTTCCTCCTGTCATTTTATATTTTACTTTACTGGGCTGACCACTTTGTTCATGCTCTTTTTGTGTAGGCTGTGTTTAATGTTTTGAGTGCTATAAAACAGATGCTTCCCAACGTTTAGATGGAAAAAATGCAGACCTTATTTTAACTCAGTATCCCAAAGAGAATCGGTTAAACTTGTTTTGTTTTGTCTTAATAATGTGGCGACAATTAACTGGAACCCGACTAAGAACCTCTACAAAAGCTTTGTTGTGCAGCTAAAAAGGTAAATGACTTCCATTCAAAGCGCTTTACAGCAACCAGTCAGTTGTTTCTAGGGTTTTTTGGATGCTTTTGCTTTTTGTACTTCAGTGTCATATGGACAAGAGAAGCCAGGAATCGATCCAAAAACACTGCAATTATGTGTCTGTCTCCTGAGCCACAGCTGCCTGACAGTGATGTCAGAAGCCGGATACGTAACTCGCCACTGATTGGTTCCAGAAAAACAACAGAAAATAACTTTCAGACCAGTTTCTCTAACCTTAAGACACCATGCCAGATTTAATTTCATTGGATTACCAGGCCTCTTGTTCACACTGGTGGTAGTCATAGGTACAGTCAGTCTAGAGCAAACAGCTGCCTCTTTTCAGTCTGGAAGGGGGCTTTCAAACCAGCTTTTTATTTAACTGTGGGTGATTGAAGGCTAATCTGGGAGTCTCAGCCTTATTCCTGAATGCATGTAGAATAGTAAATACGTGCTTCACTGTGCAGCAGGCACAATGTTCATTCATTTGTTTGAATTGCTTAAATATTAATTCACTAGCTGGCCCACGTCCTCATTTTAGGTTTGACAGCGTTTTAGTAGTTAAAGGTGAATGGCTTAATCAAGAATTGAGCTGCGGTTTGGGGAAGGCCTCGATGGGGACTGGCGGCGGCTCCTGGGCCTGGCAGATCCCCATGTACTAATGAGAAGTGAAGAAGTGAAAGAACTGAAATAAGGGAAGGGAGGGTGGGGCACAAAAACGAGAACAAACAGTTTGTAGAACTGGGGGGTCAAATATAGATAAGACACGGAGGGGGCGCATTTGGAGGTGTGGTCCCAGTCCTGAAATTCAGATAATTTATCTCCAATTAATCAACCCGTGTAAATGAAGTGACTTTTTTTTAAGCTGCTCTAAGGAAGGATGCTTACGTGAAAGCTCTGTGTGTGTGTGTGTGTGTGTGTCTGTGTGTGTGTGTGTGTGTGCGTGTGAACAAGTGCCTGAAATAAATTACCCTGCCTGTTGGAGCTTTAAGAAAAAGAAAAGCTGCATACAAAGACATTTCAAACTCAAAAAGCACTTGTAGATAACTCGCTGGATTCGGCCTCCGGAGAAAGACGCCGCTGTTCTCGCTCTACCTGCCTCTCTCTCCATTTACCCCATGCTGGCAGTGCTGCTGAAAACAGCGATTGTACCGCGGAGAGACGCCGAGCGCCACTGACAGGGAGGTATAATAAGGCCTCTTTGTTCCCCAGAGAGCGAGGTAGAGACACATGTGGACAGAGGGGGGTTTACACCATTACCTTCTTAAGCGTCATTATCAGGCCAAGGAGAGGAGGACTGTGGGAAAGCGGGCGGGGAAGCCGGTGAGTGAAATGGAAGATCTGACGAGTCGCTCACCGGGTCCATCTGCAGGACGACAGCTTCGATTCTCCGCTGGCTCGCGCTCACAGGAAGCTGTCTCTAAACCTCATCCCGCCGCTGCTCTTCTGCTGTTAATGTTTCTGCTCTGTCACTTTAGCCGAGACAAAAGCTCGCTTCAGACTTGCTCTGAGAGCCGGACGCCGTGAAGCCGGGCCCGTCTCTTTGAGTCTTCGAGTGGTGAATGGACGGGTTCTTACGCAGCGCCCCTCAAAGCACTTTATACAACCGTCTGAGCTACAGTCACCCCATCTTCCTGCTTAAATAAAGGTTAAAGAATACAAAAGTATGTGGACACTATACAGCCTCAGCCAGAGGCTGAGCTCCTGACCACGTCCCAGGGCCTCCCCCTCACCTAGGAGGCCCAGGAAGCTTCCTGTCACATCCGGAGCCACCTATGACTCCTCTTGATGTGGAGGAGCTCCTGAGTGACCTCCCGAGCTCCTCGGCCCCTCTCTGAGGCTGAGCGCACTTCACTTCTTCTGCTCGGTTCTTCCAACACCTGCAAAGTCCACGTCAGGAGCTCGTAGGTGTGGAGGTGGCACAGGTTGCTCTGGTTAGGCCTTCGTCTGCCACCTTTTTCCTCCCGTTGTCACTCGAAGTGGTTCAGGAAAAGTTTGGAGTTAAAACTGCACTAACATTTAAAACGATGAGCAGCTCTTTTAAAAAATAAACCCCTCAAACTGGACCGATGGAGGGAAAACAGAAGATTGAGACAGAAGAGTAAAACATACACAGCTGATTGGCTCTGATGTCATCATTCAGTCAGGTGTAACCCCTCACCTGTCACTCAGCTCCGCACAGCACCGATCTTCCAGCCTGGAATATCAGAACGAAGGCTGTCGTCGTCTCTCCTCTCCTTCTTCCTGCTAACGCTCCTCCTCCCTCGCTTCCTTCATCCACATACCTTCATCCCTCCATCCTCCAGCTTCCTCCATGCCGCCGTCTCTCTCTCCCACTGCTTGCTTTTAACTCTTGAGGTCATCCGGGACCCCCGGGCAGCCATCCCAGAATGATGAGCCGGCTAACGTCCCGCGGAGCTGCCTTCTGGACAGAGCGGCCATCCGAGCCAGGACTGGATCGCTGCACGGGCTGAACCGAGGATTCGACTACAACTACACCCTGAAAAACCACATGTGTTCACGGGGCCTTCGGTCAGGGCGGAGGCTCTACATCACGCCGCAGACCTCCCCTCCATCTTCATCTGGAGACGACCAGAAACAGCCAATCACAGCAGGCTTTACTGTGTTTTTACTGTCCCAACACCTCACAGGTAAAACAAGGAAAGGAACGCCAACGAGGACGCCATCAGGAAGCAGCACAGTGCAGGAAAATAACTAAGTACATCTACTCAAACACACTATCCAAGCTCCCCTCCGTGTACTCGAGTATTTCTGTCACTGTGGACAGTGTGTGCAGATAAATGTAAGGCGGTTATTGCACTTTCCTCCATCACTCTCAGAAACGCTGCAGACACCTTTCAAAAAGAAAACATGAGAGTAATCACATTACTTTTCTTTAACTTCCTTTGAGATCTCAGGCATCAGATCTCCTCTCTGCTCTGTCAAACTGCCTTAAACCAAAACCAGGAACTTCCTGTCAGCATCAACATTTTAAATAAAGTTGATTCACATAAGAAATCAGTTTAACCGCACAAACGCAGATGTATTTATTTCACTCAGTCTTTTTTAAACGTAACTCAGTGAAATGCGTTCACACGCCACGCTGGAGGGAGTGCCGCCAGCAGAAAGCGCTCGTGGTCATTTCAAACGCAGGTGTGACAGGAAACAGCTCAGAGCAAAGGTGTGACCACACCTGCAGCTAT
>VVHJ01061887.1:0-10436 GCA_015107715.1 Tylochromis polylepis | reverse complement strand
TTTAAAAAAAAGTAATTAAAAAAAAAAAAAAAAAAAAAAAAAAAAAATTTCAGAATTTAAGCCATTTATGAAAGCACTTTTTATTAGCTACACTGAGAAAAAAAGTGTTTCTTTGAGATGACAGCTGTGGACCACAGTACTGCTTATAAACGTGTCTTATCAGGTTACAATGGTTCAACCTCAGCTCAACCCATGTGTCAAAGTGTAATTGGGAAAGATACTGAACTCAAAGAACTGCCTCTGATGTGTCATCAATGTGTAAAAGTATAAATGTAAATGCTACGAAATGCTGTGAACATGTGGTCTGTGAAGCTCTTTAAGTGGTCAGTAAGAGCAGAAAATGTAAACGCAATCCATTTACCATGGGAGTGCTGTTCAAATGCTTTTAAGGGTGAGAACTACCTAAATTATCAACAGTTCATGTTACAAAGTAGCAGTGTTTAAAATGTAATGTAACCACCATACACAGCAGTCAAGACATTCTTGACCCAAATATCTTCCAACAAGTGGCTGATACGCATGTTTACACTTTACATTATACCTCTGCGCTCTCTTGTAATTGTCCTTACGGTGTTTTTGCCGCGTCCGCTGGAGCTGAGGCAGCCAGCCATGCATGGAGAGATGTAAGTGATGCCGCTGTCTGAGCAAACGGGGTCCCACTCCTCTGCTGAACACAAGCAGTCCCTGTTACACTCGGAGAAGAGCATTGCTCTGCTGGATGATACAGTCTGTGTCCTGCAGGAGAGTGAAACGATGGTTATTCTGAGCTACAGTGGACACAGGAAAGTAGTTTGGTTGCTAAATAAGTGGCATAACACTGACCCATTGTATGATACGGTGAGCCCTGCTATGGGTATATTATCACACTTGGTGCCAAATTGCAGCAGCATGAGGAGATAGGACATAAAGGATGTTGCAAAGGAAAGCTGAGCTCCTGAGACCACACTCAGCTTATACCTCTTCATCAGCAGCCCTCCGAGGAAGATCCCTATTGCCACTGCTGGCAGGTTCAGGACACCTGAAGGAGAAACAGGGGAATATTGCTCGTATACGCTTCCTACCATAGATTCCTCTATGAAAAATGAAGTCTTGAGTACCATGAGACACCTGGCATGCTGAAGACACACTCAAAAAAACCAAAATAAATCTTGCCAGAATGTTGACTTTAACTAATTTAATTGCATAAGTAAAATGTTACATTTAATGAACTCTGGTCAAATGAAATTTATTTGATTGTGTATATATATACTTTGTACCAAGCACGTTTTATTTCATGATTAATAATTTATTATTTGGTTGCTAAATATTTGAGTGCATTTTATCATTTAAACTTTATCTAAAAGATACACACTGCTTATTTACAGAAGGTGAATGTGTGCCAGAGACTTTTTTGTAATTTTTTCATAGTGGTTTTGAGCAATAGTTCTCCAGGTTTTCTGAAGGTCTGTCGAAGTTTGTTTTGGATAATGGCTGCTTTTTCAGAGAAATGTTTTAGACACTGACCTGTGAATCATACAAGCATACTGAAGGCACCTAACTCAAGGGATGAACCAGTGTTAGGTACAAGCAGCTGGTTGCAAAATCACATAATTTGCTCCCATTTCTTTAGTTGAATCTTTGAAAAATTCAAAAGATGACACAGTTTGACAGACATGAAACTGTATTTTTGCTCAAACAAGGTGATTCCCAGAGAGCTATTAGCCAAAAGCCTGGCATATCCTGGCATGGTGTGCAATGTGTCCTCAAATCATTCGTGGAAAGTGGACAAGTGGAGGACGGAAGAAGAAGTGACAGACCTAAACTGTTGACAGCAAATTAGCAGTATCTGAAAGTCATGCTCTTAAGAAATAGGAAAATATCTAGAAAAAAAGATCTGACACAGGACACGAGAGATGCATGTCTCAGTGGAATGTTGGCTGTCAAGAAGCCATTCTGAAGGAAGGGAAATGAGAAAAGGCAGAAGTATGCCAGAGTTGGCGTTGGGTCTCTTTTTTTTTCCCCTTTCTGTCTCTCTCTCTCTTCAGTCTTAAAAGGGCTGACTCTGCCTTGCAGGCCCACCTACGAGCATAGTTTTCCTTCACGGGCTTTCCTCTCCATACCTTTTCCAAGTTGATTTATCCAGCTCTAGAGCGGCCAAAGGAGAGCTTTGAATGTTTTTTATGAAGCCTGGAGAACTATTCCTGAAGGGTAGCAAATGAAAAGAAAGTTTCTCTTGGGGTGTTCAGGCTGTGTTGTGTTGTGTTTGTGGTCATTGCAAATACTGACTTTCAAGCTTGTTAGAATTGTTAAAACACTATTTTCATGTATGTTTGAACACGTGTCAATAAATTACTGCACCTATGTCCCATTTTTCTATCAAAAGTTCAATATGAACACATAATTTATTGATTTAATTATTTTTACCTATGAGGAAGTTTGCCCTGGATGCAGACTGTCCAAACTGTTGCTCCATGTATTTGGCTTTGAAGGTGAGTAGGCCGATGAATGCATTGAACTTCAGGATGCTCCCACAAAGAAGCAGGAAGTAAGGAGGAGTTCCCAACAGATGCCTCAATGATGGAAGGAACCCTGGCAAGAACATCCGCAAAAGTCATGTAAGATCCATCAACCTGCACACGCACACAGAAGATGACTCTACCTTTGGCAATTTCAGTCAGCTTGAGGTTGTGGTTGTTGTTTCGCGCATCCTCTGTCTCATTGAGGATCTCACTGACACGAGTTTCCTGGTTTTCTTCACTCTCCTGCTTGGGCAGTGAACGGGGCAGAAACCAGAAGGGAATGCTGGAGATAAGCAGAAGGCCAGAGGACACAAGAAAACCCATCCACCAAGCACCTACCCAGCGGGAATCTTTAGGAGTGATGGTCACACTTTCTATGTAAAGAAAAGAATTTTCAAGTTTTCTTCAGGAAGTCTTCAAATATAGGCTTCGTATAAACGAGTCTCAATCAAAATATCTCTACTGACAAAAGTGTTGACTGGCTAAAACGTTTTTAACTTCCTGAAAGGCACGGTTGTTCTTTAACTCCTGTTACCCCTGTCCAGCTTCTTGGCATTACACAGTACATAGAGTTAATTTGTTAGACAGCTTTTGTAGTATTGCCTCCAAAACCACCACATTCAATTTTAAACCAAATAATCATGATGTGATTGAAGTGCAGACTTAAAATTGTTTGCATTAACTTTACAGTCAGTTTGGAATGTTTGATTTAAAATCCAGTGTGGTAGTGTATAGGCAAAATTACAAAAAATGTGTCATTGCCTTAAAAGATCTAAACATATGTATATGGCGTTATTTTTGTGCCTGTATTCTGAGCGCACGTAAATAATTTTTGCAAGTACAAATGTTGCGTTTTGAGGAGAAAATTATTTTGAGCGAAGAAAAGCTTAATTTGAGCGAACAAAATTCATAGCTGCGTACAAGAAATGTATTTCAGTGTTTGCTATTATCCATATACACACACAATAACAGCCCCTCTTGCTCAGTTGTTGGCATTTGCTCTTGCTCAGATCTCTGCTCTGTGTGCTCACAGACATCTGTGGACCTGCTCTCAGTGTGTCGCTCCCACTCTCAACATCTCTGCTCCCTGCGCGCTCAACTCTTTCTGTACACCATGATAAATGTGCCACAAAACCAACCAATCACAGACTTGGATGCAAAAATTCTGATTGGCTGTTTTGGTCTCCAATCAGCTCGCTAGCTACTGCATTCTGGGAACGCTGTCCAAAATGTTTTTACGTGCATTCAGAATAGAGGCACAAAAATAATGCCCATAACTACCACCACATCATTTCTTTTGCTTACTATGAACATTAGTTTACTTAGCTAGTCCAGCAGCCTAATATCTTAAGTTATCATCTTCAATGGCATATCCTTTATTGGGATTGGCCGATAAGGATAAGGATATTAACTGGGGCATTAGCTGTTAGCTGGCATTGAACCAGAGTGGGTGAAAATGGAGAGAATAAAATGGGAGGAGAAAAGCAGCAAAGGCAAAGTGAAAGAAAAAAGAAGCAAGAGATGAATGGAGGGGACAGCTCAGTCGTGATGCTGGCTCAGGCCAAGTCAAGAGCCTGAACTGAACCTGAACCATTGCTGAAGAATTTTTGTTGTATTGCATGGTGCATTATACTGTGGACAGAGGCTAATGGCATCAGAGAATACTATTACTAAGAGTATTACTTGGTCTCAATTAGAAAATGGTAAATCCCAAAGAAACATGGCCCACAGTTTTCTAGTCAAGCATTACCCAGAGCAGCATACTGAATTTGCCAGCTTGCCCTCTTCATATAATACAGCTTTGTCAGGTTAACAATACGCCTGTACCTAGTCAACAAGTAAAATAAACTTTGATTCACCAGGCCAGGCTTTCATCTTCTATGAATTCATTGTATTCTCTTTTGCCAGAGGAAGGGGGGTCAGCAGAGGAACTCTGACCAGTCTACTACACAGTCCCATATGTTGCAAGCTGTGATGCACTAATTCTGTTGTGTCATTAAGGTTGTCACCCATTTCTGCTCCAGTGCAGCAGCTCTTCTCTGGCATCAGAACAGACAACCCAGCCTTTGCTCCCACGAGATACGATTTTGTGTTGGGCGTCCGAGACCCTGTCACCATTTCAGCATTTCATAATAATTTTAGCTGACAGTCTTTTCTGTGCAGTGGATAATCAATGTAAAGTGTTTTGTCAAAAACAGAATACAAGAAAAATGTAACAGTTAAGGCTCATTGCTTCCTTGAATAAAACCTGAAGGAACTCTATAAAAAGAAGAGGTCATTTTCAGTTTGCCTTATGACATTTCATTGAGTGTGGTTTAAACTACACTCTCCATGATTTTAAATGTCAGCTAGACAAATTATTATTTTTTCGTATTATTTTGTACATGTCCATAAATGTTGCCAACTCCTTTCAGTCTGATTTGTACCTGTAAGTATTTGTTTTCTTCTTTTCTTGTGATTTATTTTTGGTAAATTTAGAGCAGTGGGGCAAGATGTTAAAGCATCCAGAAAACACAAAGCCAAAATTGAATATTCATTTGAAGTCTCTGGTGCATTAGGCTGGTCAACTACTAAGCGCTCAGTTCACTTGTAAATAGTACTCTCCTTTTCGTCTTCTGTTTGGTGGTGAGTAGGTTTATCATATCTTCTCTAATCGCACACACACAACCTGCCTTGTGTGTGTGTCAATGAAAGAACTAAAGGTACAAGCTTGCGATTAGATCTGATTTTAAGCCATTAATGCAGGAGCATACGGATTCACAGAACCTGTTGAAGAAGATTGCTGCAACAAGTGGAAAACACTGGAAATCTGAATGATGTACTTCCTGTACAATACCCAATTTATTGCTACTCCAGCTGTGTAAATTACATTTTTCTCAGCAGCAACAGCTTTAGGGTTAGGATAATACCGCAGCGAGTCAGTGCACAATTACCAATTCATCAGCTGCATAACAGCAGCTGTAGCCTCACAGCTGGAACACACTGTACTGAGTGAAACATTTTTACACTTCACAAGAAAGGAGGACAGAAAAGTTGCGCCTCATAATTCCTCAAACAAAAGGGCTTCATTTCCAGGTGTCAGGAGGACTAAAACGCATGTCCCACCGGGAGGAGGCCCCGGGGCAGACCCAGGACATGCTGGAGAGATTATATCTCTTGGCTGGCCTGGGAACGCCTTGGTGTTCCCCCCCAACAAGCTAGAGGAGGTGGCCGGGGAGAGGGGAGGTCTGGGCTTCTCTGCTCAGGCTGCTGCCCCCGCGACCCGGCCCCGATAACCGGAAGATGATGGATGGAAAAACTGATCTGAACAGCCAGACTGGCAATGACAGAAAAATCACTTATCATTTCAAACTGAGCAACAGACTCACTGTTAAATCAGTCATAATATGTCTTTTTTATGTTTTGAGAAATATTGCTAACAAAAAGTTGATGCCAGACTGAATAATGGAGAAAAAAGATGAGGCAATAAAAACTGATCCCACATGCTTTGAAATTTTCAAAAATGTTTTCCACCTTAAACTTTGAGTTGAAGTGATGCTGTTATCCTTTTCAAACATTCCAGTCAGCCGTATAATTAAAACCAACCCCAGTGTTTTCTGTATTTGCTGTGAGACACATCATTCTTATTTCACTTTTTTATAGGCACCACCAGGAAGCGGTAAGACTAGAGCTTCAAATAATATTATATTATAATAGCGCAGACAAAGGAATTATATTCAGAGAGAGACTTATTAAATTATATAGTGCAATGAAAACTACTGGCAAGCAACAGACACGTGTCAACAGTTTTATGAATAATTTAGATGTTTGTGGCTGTATTGGAAACAAAATGCCAGCAGTTACAAAAATAGAATAAGTGAAACATAATTTTTTTTAAAAAAAAAATAACACTACAGTTTGTTTTTTTTAAAAAGTGATAATTTCTCTGGAATAATTTACTATATAACTTTATAAATATGTACTATATAACGTAAGCCATATCAGACTTACTGATCTCTGCTTTAGTGAGTTTACAAAACTGTGCATGCACAGTATACAATTTTTTGCTGACAAAGAAACACTCCCTCTCTGCTTATTTAAAAGACACCAACACAAGGTTAAAAAATTTGATTTCTCACAAATGCTGATAGTACAGATCCAAGCCAGCACTCATATACTAAATGGCTGTCCAGAAAAACAAGTTATGCCCAACAAAATGTATATATGTTTACTTTGATATGACTAAGTAAAAACGGCAAAAAAAGAGAAATCTGAATGTCATACCTTAGCAACACAGATAACTATCAAGACACTGGTCAAGCCAATGGCTTGAGGTCACCACCCACAAATGTAAATGGCATAAATGTGTTGCTTATGTTTAAGAAACATGTGTCTTGTTGTTCTTTTCTATGTAAATGGAGTGGACGTTGTGCAGCTGTATGCTGACATTTTATTACCAAACAGGTCAATCAAATGCCATTGTATTTTAAAAACACAGAGATATGCATTTCTCCACTACTGTAATGTGGGAAAAAATGTTTATTGAAGGTCAAGTTGGCAATTACATGCAGTGTGTGTGAGATTACATAGTGACCAGCTGCAATAAATTGGTGAAAATAACACATCTGTTGCCGTCTATATGCCCAGAAATTCACATTAAACAGAAATTCATAACTACTTATGTTCAAAGTCCAGCTAGAGCCTCACAGAAATTAAGAAATTCTTCCAAATATTCTGACAAGGATCTTGCAGCATAGTGAATTAACTGCAAAATAACACTCAACAGGCATTCTTTTATATAGGAATATAACCACAACACAACCAGCTGGCAACCAGTTGAGTTGACTTCCCGACTGCAAAGAGAAGAGTCACAGACAAGTAGGGATGGGAATCGAGAACTGGTTCTTGTAGAGAACCGGTTACCAGTAGTCCCATGCCTTGGAATTGTTAAGTCTGCCTGCCTATCGATTCTGCTTATCAGTTCTTGCACTCGTGGTACTATCAGCTAATTTCAGTTCACGTGTCAGAAGAGGAAAATAGTAGTGCAGTCGAAAGCGTGGACATGGACATTCCTTTTATTTTTATTGCACAAAAGGACAAGAGTGTGATGGTAAACTAAAGACTGCTCCAGGACAGAAACAACTGCATTATGTTGCTAACACAACTTCGGCTCTTTACAAGCACCTGCACAGATAGCATGCTAAGCTAGCCAAGAACCCAGAGTGATGTTAAAGCTGAGTGAATGCCAACCCCAGCCCAGTAGCCAGACCTCGAACTTCAACAGGTAACAAGCAGATGAGCAGGGAGGCTGCAGCTTCCGTTTCTAACCGTTCATGTTGCTAAAGTAGAATCACCATGGCGATCACTTTAAAGTCTGTTTGCACTCGTTATCATCTTTGCTTTGTGCTATCAGCTTTGTGTTCTACTAAGAGACGCTCTGTGTAATACTAAGAGAAAGATCATATGTGTATCCTCATTAGGATAGGGATTTCCTTTGGTGTGTGGGACTGTAGCCTCAGGTCTATAATCTTAAATGGTAATTATGAGGCAATGAGTTTCAAATTATTTTACAGAGTAACATGAAAATTAAGTATTAACAAATTACTTTTTCCAGGGAGTAATTAAGTACCGTACTACAGATTGATTGCAATGTGTTGGCAATATGCCTTCATTTCTAAATTAGACAGCAATTATTTGCAAACCTTCATGAATCAGTCTTCCACCAACAAACCTCTGCACCAGGAAACCTCTGTCTTGAAAATGGTCATCACAACTACTTGCAATCAATCACTGACAGCAAAAAAAGTACTAAATGAAATCCCCAGGAAACACCCAGTTAGCATGCTGTAACCTAGAAATATGCTTCTGTTTGACCCAACATCCTGAAAATGCCTGTGGCTTATAAAACTGTATGTCCCCAGTTTGTATCACAGTAACTTTCTCATTCTAGGTCACTAGGACTTCCTGTAGCCATTTCTAGCCATCAGGAAGACCACCACATGTGTAACAGCACTATGCTGTTACGCATCCATAATAAGCCATACTACATATGTAAGTCCACTATTTTAAGATTTACTACTCTACAACCATTAAAGCAAATAGTGATGGTTAACAGTTAATATCAGAGTCCTATCCTCCAAACCCAAGGTGACATATGGAGCAAATACAACACACTAAAGAACCAATAAAATGGTACTAAATAAATACACATTTTTGTCACTATACAGCAGTATGAAAAAAATCAAATAAAAGAAATCACTGCTGCTGCTGTTTTCAGACAACACGAATGTACTCCTATTTGTAAACTCAAGAAGACAGGACAGTTGCTGTGCTGCATCAGTGGCCTTAGGGGTGGGCGGTATAAACGGTATACGGTAGAGACGATATGAATTTGGCCAACAGTAGAGATTTTGGCTGTGTCCCAAAACTTAGGCAGCATCCTTCGGAGGACGCATTTGAAGGCCGACGCAACGAAGGCTGTCCCAATTTGAAGACTGCGCCAAATGCGGCGACAAATGCGTCCTTCATTTCCCCAGATTTGAAGGATGGGTTAGGTGTATCCTTCGTGGCCAAACCTATCCCTGAATTCATAGCGCGGCCCAGCCAATTCCAGTTTCCACCAATGGCGGCAGCTACGAAGGCGGTACAAACATCGGTGGGGAACACCTACATTTTCAAATGCAAGTTTCTGGGTCACAAAATAAACATCTAAGGTATTTTCAGGCGAGAATGTAGCTGTGTAAACTCCAAATATCTGCTGGATTTATCAGGACATCACATATTTGCAAAAGTGCTCTGGTGTTTTCGGAGATGGCTCACTAGAGCTGGTGAAACACCGGACTCCCGGCACGTCATTTTCAGACCCCCCCGCGGTTAAACATGACATATAAGTCACTTAGATAACTTACAAATGTTATTGTTTGGCTTTTTTCAGTGTTTTATTTGTTCCTGAGTAAATCGGTTTGGCTGAGATTAAAGTTATAGTTTTCACACAGCTGAATATGCTGTTCAAACGTCAAACAGAAAACTGATTAAACAGTAGTGTGAGATGGTAGAGGATTTTACGGAAGCGTAGAGCTGCCACCCAGGGAAAGGAAAATACAGCTATATCACGTTATACCGTGGGACCTTTATTGTTCTAACAATATACTTTTCACGTTTGACCAACATAATATCACATTATTACAATATACATGATTATGACGTTCTAACAAAATTCTTTTCACGTTCTTACAATGTAAATATTATATTGTACGACCGTGATAATTATATTGTTTGAACAATAACATTTTCACGTTATAACGTGATGTAGCTCTGTTTTTCCTTTGTCTGGGTGGCAGCTCTACACTTCCGTGGAATTTACTCCAATGTCCTGCTATATTTTAGGGAGCAAGGGTCAGATGGCTGATTTTATTTTACTCCACCGAGACAGCTGGTGACGCAAATCCAAAGGCTAGACCGTCCCATTTCACAGCCTCTTCTGTTTAACATTTACATGCTCCCACTGGCACAGATTATAAAGAACAACAAAATAAACTATCACAGCTATGCAGATGACACACAAATATATATCACAATGTCACCAGGAGACCGAGGCCCTGTACGGGCTCTTGGTAAATGTATTGAGGAAATTAATGACTGGTTGTGCCACAATTTTCTCCAGCTAAATAAAAACAAAACTGAAGTAATAGTCTTTGGAGCCAAAGAAAAACGATTACAGGTCACCAGAGAACTTCAATCTATACACCTAAAAACCACCAACCAGGTGAGAAATTTGGGTGTAGTGATGGACGCAGACCTCAACTTAGAAAAACACATTAAGACAATAACAAAGTCAGCTTACTATCACCTCAAGAATATTTCAAGGATAAAAGATCTGATGTCGCAACAGGACCTGGAAAAACTAGTCCATGCATTCATCTTTAGTAGGCTTGATTACTGTAACAGCATCTTTACAGG
>VVHJ01061882.1:0-10429 GCA_015107715.1 Tylochromis polylepis | reverse complement strand
TAAAGGACCGTCTGAACATGTTCCTAAGCCATTACAATGAAAGCATTAGGGGTACTGGCATGGATATGGTCTTCTTTCAGGATGCTATGATACATTTGGTCAAGGTACTCTAAAGAATTTGTTTCCTTTATCATGTGGCCACACATGTAGCCACATGATAAAGAAATAGCAGGATTAGATAGATATAAATATAACAAACTTTTTACTTCATATAGAACAAGATAAAAGAGGAAAATTAAAGAATACATTGTGTAAAAAAAAAAAAAAATTAAAGAAAACACACTATCCCAAACTGAAACAAACTCAGAGACAGAGCTTTAGCTATTATTACCTTATTGAGATTTTAAAGCTAAGATATTGCACACATTGACATTTTAGCTTTGTTTGTGCCAACCCCAAAAATCTACACTCCTAACCTTTTCATCAGTCAGTGTTTTTACATTTCAAACTCCTCCATAAATTTTTTTAGACAGCCTTAAAGCCCAAGGAATAGTCTAACAGTTTTACTTCAAGGAGTATAAATTGTGGCGCGTTCACAAACAGTTACTCACTCACAGACATTTGCACACCGACACAGATTCTTACCTTATCTTTTTAATGTATTCCTACTTTGCTTGCTATTTTCTTTTGTTGCACACAGCTTACTACAACTCTAAACTTGCTTATTTACCCTAGCTTTGTGTGTGTTTGTAGGTGTCAAGGATAATCCGAACACCAGGAGGTAATGCCCTGTTGGTGGGTGTTGGGGGTTCTGGCAAACAGAGCCTGACCAGATTGGCCTCATTCATAGCTGGATACAAGATCTTCCAGATCACGCTCACACGGTAGTGTGCTTGCTAAAATTAATATTCATATTCATATTGATATTATTAAAGATGATACTGAATATCTGTTAGTGTTAGTAGGGTGGTGTAAATTGTAAAACTAAGGATTGTGGAGTGGTAGTAACACCTTTCACTGTCAGATTTCATTTTCTGAGTAATTCCTTCATAAAACGTGTCAAACTAAACTTGTTTCATAATCATTAGATTTAGTTATAATCTAATCTGGCTGCATAATAAAAAATTAATAATAACAAAATAAATCAAACCATCAAAATCATAACCATTGTGACTGATGAGAAACATTCGGCATTCCCAGCTCTCAGGCCCAGCAGCTAGTATATTTTCATTAGAGGAACAGATACATTTTGAAGGGAAATGAATCAGATATCATACTAATTATATGATATCTCAGAAGCTCTGGCTTCACTAACCTACTAACTTACTATCACTAACTCGTGCTTCCAAACCTGTCAAATGATTTCCTCCTTCAGTCCCTACATTCATTTATTATCACATTTTCCACCGGTTTGTTCCCCAAACAGATTTTAATGTTTCCTATTAATATTAATGGACCTCATGTTTGTCCTCTTAGCTTCACAGCTATCCCTGGTGAAAACAGATACCTCTATTGTGTGTCCCCTTCCTTCTTTTTCATCTGCTCTCTCTGATACACACATACAACTGATTTTCAGATGCACATCCAGTACAGATAGGTCTCTTATTTCATGCAAAGTCAGTTTACTCCCTTTCTCTCCCTCTGTCTGTATTGTAACTTAGACTTTCTCATTGCTTTCACGTACACAATTCCTTTTAAACTTTGTTATCCTAACACTATTATTCCAAGTAGAGATTTTTTTTTAAGCATTTAGTTTGGGACATATACTGCTGTGGATTCTTAGAAGCACACTAGACTGCATATAAAGAAGCATTTCTATCATCATAACAGCCTTGAGTGGCTAGTAGTCATGTTGTCTGTGTCCAGGCTCTTTATCCATATGGCTGACACAGTGTTACTTTTCACTTGAGCAGCTTTTCTCCCCTGAGTGGAGAGATTACTCTTTACCTGTATCTGGGTTAACTAGCTTCATTGTTGTCAAATTGGCATTATTTTCTCCCTATTCTGACCTGTCCTCAAATATTATTTTTCTTCTTCTTTTACAAACTGGTCAACTCATTACTTTTGCTGGGTTGAGTTGGGAACAGGTGTGTTTATTTTTAATAACCAGCAATGCGCATCTAGTCTGGCAGTCACAGCGTAACTCCCAGCCACTTAGGGCTGCTGTTATAATTTCTTATTAACTACAGGATGGAGCATCTCATCTCACTGATAATCATTAAAGAACCAGATGCAAGTAAACTGTGGTTTCTCTCTCATGTTGTTTATGCAGTTAATAACATCAATTTGCAGCTTCTTCCATTTTCCCTCTAACTTATTTTTCATCTGCCTCTTTATAATTCAATAAATTTGACATTCACACACAAAAACAAATGAAGCTACAAGCTAAGATGTGTGTCACTTTCATTGCCTAAGCCTCAAACTGGTGTGCCTATACTTTTTTTTTTTAAACCGCTGTCACCAATAAAAGCAGTTTCAGCATCAATCTCATGAGAAATTTAATGAAAATTTGCACATAAATAGATGAATTAAAGGCTTTGTGCAATCTAGCTTTCTGCTGCTGCCCTTTTTTATTGCATTAAACTACAAATGTGTCACGGCAGGCTACACCAGTGTGTTTGTGAAACGGAGACAGTAGCAGACAGTAGAGAGATGAACTGAAGTTTTAACCAAAAGCGAGCCGTTTATTAGCTGGAATCCAAATCAGAAAAACAAGGCAAAACGAAACAGGGCGAGACTATAATAAAAACCTGAACTGGGATAAACTAAACTCAACCTGAAAGCACTGACATGACCATGACATGAATCTGAACAGCCACATGAAAACAATACTGAAACTTAGTGTGACATGACATGAGACAGGCAGACAGACCAACACTGAACAGAGGACGACAGAGGACTTAAATACACAGAAGGGTAATAAGGGAAGTGGAAACACCTGGGGAAACACAGCTGACACAAATAATCATGATGCCACAGGGAAAAGTAAAACTAAGCACAATGAACATAGAAACAAGAGTTTCAAAATAAAACAGGAAACATGGCGAGACATGAAGTGGGACACACAAGCTTGACACAAGAGAGAGGGAGCAATAGAGGGAGAGGGACACAGAGGAGAGAGACACAAGGGGAACCTACATAGATGAGGAAGCATAGAAAAAGCAAACCAGACTAAAACTCAACCAATACTAATAATAATGATACTAGAACTTAACGTTATCTCATAAGTAATACAAAATAACTCAACTCTCCCCTTAACTTAAGAATAGCACATGATTTTAACATAATATTAACATAAGAAATCGACAATACAAAATAACACAAAACGCTGGGTCACAGACCCAGCCCCTGACAATATGGATGATTTTGAGAAGCTGTAAAATTAGTTATTAGTGAAGAAAATCGGTATGCATATTTATTTTATGCTTTTCTTTTCCAGCTCATACAATACAGCCAACCTGATGGATGACCTGAAGAGTTTGTACAGAACAGCTGGCCAGCATGGAAAAGGCATTAGCTTCATCTTTACTGACAATGAAATAAAAGACGAGTCCTTCTTGGAGTACATGAATAATGTGCTGTCGTCTGGAGAGGTCAGCAGCACACACAAGGAGAAAAGATTCCAAAGAATCCATATTCATAGTAATATAATCCTCTACTTAATGGGTCACAGTTAAGGCTGTGAGACAAGAACAACAACAGAATATAGTACAGTGTAAGCCAGTCGGACATGTATAGTTTTAAATTAAATAAACGATAAGAGGTGAAGGTATCTTTAAAAAGGCATCTGACTGCTTCTGGCTTCTTTTACATCATTTATAGACAGTAGTAATCCAGTGCCAGGAAAAGCTGTGCATGTGCATGGACTGCATTGGCTCTGTTGTTGTGTTTCAGGTGATATTACAGTATATCTAATGGTTCATAAGCAGGTGTTATAGCTTGGGGAAACAATTACTTAGACATAAGTTACATTATAACGTGTTTTGAGTGCACTGGTAAATTTTTATTTGACAAGCTGGTATGTGATACTGCTACCATGATATTCACTGCTCTTTGTGGATTTAGCTAACTGAAGTCAACAAGACATAAGCACATGTTTCACAAGCAACATGGCTGATTTCCAACCCCAACATCCTTTAAAGCTGGTATAAAAGGTGGAATCTGGGGCAATGAATCTAATCAGCATCATCTCCTTAAATAGAAATTCATGTATGCTACACTTGACGCAGCCTAATATTGACCATGAACACCACAGCGTGCTCTGTACCAGTCCAACATAGTGTGTCGCTGTTAACTTCAACACAGTGTTTGAAAGTGACTGGCATAGCCTGCACTAAACTTTACCAAACTGCCTAGTGCAGTATTTTCATGGAACTTTTGAATAATATAAAGGAGAATACTTCAGTTTGTTTTGCAAGAACATTCACAAAAAACATAAGTCAGCAACACATCATGTAAAGATCCAATATCTGATTTAAGAACTCTACAGTGAATTAGGACATTTTGGGTCAAACTGCGCAGACATAGTTTGCGCGTTTCCTGATATTTGTTGAGTTATTTGAAAAGTTACACTTGAAATTACCCGCCATTAAAAAAAACAAAACAAAGCAAAACAAAAAAAAAGTTGCTCTATTTATTCTCACTCCTCTTCTGTAGCACTAAAGGCTAAAGTACAGCCTCTAGCTAGTGCTATTAATTTTAATAATATCAGCACCATAAAGACATCACAGGGTCAAGAATGAAAAGGGGGATGTGCTGAGAGCTTAAGCAGACTGAAAAATGTAATCATTCTTATTATGTACTGAGCCGTATCATGCCGTCACTGGAAGCGACACCAATATGCATTCTGTTAAATTTAATTGCTCATTAGCTAAAGGTACTGGAAGGGCCTTTTAGTTCATTCTAGGCCACTTCAGTCTCTGTTCATAAGGCATTCAAAATGTTATCCATACCTTTTATCTCCTGTCTTTCATATACAGGTTCGCCTTAGTTATATATTCTCAAAAATGTTTTTTCCAAAGCTACTCTTGCTTTTCTAGATGAGTTTGGACAAACTGACTTTTCATTGACTTTGCTGGTAAATGACTGAAATGCCTCAAGATTTAATGCAAATTTTGTGTTCGTCTCCTAAAATTAAATCAGAAAGTCTGAAATTTAAGCCTGTCATAAAACTGCAGCTGTTTATAAAACTGTTTACAGAGCTCAGTTAGTGTCAGTGTTGAAAAATGAATGGTTCCAAGTTTAAGTAAAAGGTTGGATTCTCATTGTCTGATAGTCCATCTGAATGACTGATACTGAGATTTTGTATGAGATAACGTTACTGTACATGGTCCGTCAGGCACTACAGTACAGAAACCTACTCAGTGCTTCCTTGACCAAGTTTTTAATCCATTGGTGTCCCTGTTCTGCAGCTTTTCTTTGCATGCTTTACAAACTTCTGTTTTACATTGCATGCATTTTATATTTACATTTTTGTAATTTGCCTCAGAATTGCTATATAATTACTGGAGAGATGGTTTCTATCTAAAGACTTTCGGTGTTTATAAGAAAATTGTACAATATTCATGAATTCTTTGGCACAGCTATATTTGTCTGATTTACATATTATCTTTTTATGAACGCACAGGTACCATGTTTTTAACAGCTGTTTTAACAGTCACACATATTTGGAAAACCTATTGCGAATACACACTGTTGTACTCGCTGTTGTACTCGCTCAGATAGCTGTCTATATTCACTTCAATTCAGCTTAATTTAGCTTTGTTTAAAAGTCATCAGTTTACAACTCAAAGTGCTTCAGATTGTGAGGTAAAGCCCTTAAAATATTATAGAGAATCCCCATGATCCTCTACAAGCAATTACTTGGTGACATTAGGTAGAAAGGACTTTATTTTAACATGAAAAAGCTTTGGGCCTGAGTGAGAAGATAAGGAAAAGAGCAGGATAAAGAGGCATGTTAGAAGGCAACATTTTTATTTATTTTTTTTAGCACTGCATTCCTCTTTGGGTGCAGTAAACATTTCGTGAATGTGATCTTAAGAGACCACAGCTCATATCAGTTCAGTGCAATTTTAAAAGTGTATTTTCCTCACCATTGTGACTGAGTTCCAGTTATTTTCTCTTCGATATTTGTAATGAAATGAAAATGTAATGGACAATCACATACAAGTTAGGTGTCTATGAACTAGAGCATTCTTCATTACATCTGCTGAAAGACTCTTTCTCCACTGTTGTCCCAGAATTCTTTTCTTCATCTTTGTCCTGCCCTATGATTTTTTTCCTGCTAGTACTTATGCACATTTCTTACTGTCTTCTCTATACTCGCTGTTTATATTTTCTCTTCCATTTCATTCTCATCTTTTGCTCCTCCTTTCCATGTTTGTTTCCCCAGTTGTTGTTTTTTTTTGTGTGTGAATTTTTCCCACCACAGGCTCATTAGACAGCAAGTTCTTATTTTGTAGCCCATATTTTTACATTTCGTTTTTCGGGAAGTCACTTAATAAAAGAGGGCAAGTTCTCTGAGCTCTTTTAAAAGTCAGATCAACTTGTGTGACAAGTATTAAGCTTTGAGAGAGGTTTACCAGCACTCACCAAGCTGAAGCTCTTACACTGTTCAAAGTCAGTGGATATCTCCATGTGTGAAAAAATATTACTTGGTTATGAGACGGTGTTATTGCTCTTGTGACTTACAGCAAATTCTCACATTATATAACAGCTGAGCTGAAACTGCTAAACTACCCTCAAACAAAAACATTGGATTTGACATTTAACACTATGGGAACACCATGATAAGAGCCATGCAGTTGCCTTTTCCCACTTAATTTCCCACCTGTTTTCCCTTCTTTCAATTATTTCTTATTTCCTTTCCCATCTTTTTGCCTTCTTTTCTTCACATTTTCAACCGGCACTTCCTCTTTTCTAATCTCGTGTATGTAAACGTGTCTGTGTGTTCTATTTCGGCGTCTGCCTGATAATGGTATTATTGTTTTCGTCCTCGCCTTTGACCTTTTCCCCCTGTTCCTGTTTCACCTTTTCTTCTGCCTCCATGGCTTGATAACAGTTTAAGCAGCAGCTGCATTACCAGGTGGGGTAAATTTAAGTGGTAACCTGGGTAGAGCAGTGTTGTTGGTTTTTTTCAATGTTTGTGTGTAGGTGAGAGGTTTGTAGGTTATGTTTGTGTTTGGCTGTAGAAGGGAGTTTGCGTTGCAGTCGTATTAGGATGTTTGTGTGTGAGAGAAAGTGACAGAGATGAGAAATAAAAAGGAAGAGCAAGCTGTTAGTGTGATATTGTTGTTTTTGTGAGAGTAACAGATGGTTAGGGACATGGTGCTTACCACAACACCACATAGTCCCCCAAGACACTGTTTCACTTTCTTAAATGTGAGTTACATGTTCTCTCTCATGGAAACTAGGGATTTGGAGAAATGACTCAGCTTAAAACATTTAAACAGTGTGAAAGAATGCCGTACCTTCACCCACTTGGTTAAACTTGTACCCACCCAGCATGCTGTTTTAGAAAAGAACACAGGACCTAACTTCTCAAAAGAGCTAAAATGTGCAAAGGATGATTTAAAAAGACTGATCGGTTTCAGTTAGAGTAGAACTCACCATTTCAAGATTTCTTGCCAGCAATCACATACATTTAGTTCATCAACCAACCAATATACACTACTTCTACTGAAATTGCTAAGGAAAGAAGTTGAGGTAAGAAGAAGTGACAACTATTATGAAGTGTGAAGACGAGGACTATCCAATTAAAACAATGAAAAGGGTCAGTAAAACACTTAGTTATAAATATATGCCCATATTAATACATAGCTAACTCAAGCTAAGCTACATGTGAATATCTACACATGTTATAATTTAAACTAGGACAACTCTAATTCAGGTCAAAGGTGGAGTACACTCTGGCCAGTTTATCATTCATACCTATGGAAAATGCAGAATCATTGCTTAATCTAATATGCATGTCTTTGGACTGTGGGAGGAAGCCATTGTATCCGAAGAGAACGTCCAAGCTTCACACCCACAACCTTCCTGTGAGGCGACAGTGCTAACCACTGCATTTAAAAGCTGCAGCTGCTAAATCTCTATATGGGAAGTGTTTGACCAGATTGAAAACTTACTACGTAAAAGATTTCGTTGACACTATTTTGGGAGTAGAAATGTTTGAGCTTTAAAATACACAGCAGTACAGGTATATGGATGCATTGATTTTATATAATAGGAGTATTGTGATATCAGTGGCATAACTGGATGTTTCTGCCTTCAGGTATCCAACTTGTTTGCCCGTGACGAAATAGATGATATCCTCAATGATCTCATCCCTGTCATGAAGCGAGAGTTTCCCCGGCGACCTCCAACCAACGGAAACCTGTACGATTACTTCATGTCACGAGTTCGACATAATCTCCACGTCATTCTGTGCTTTTCCCCTGTTGGGGACAAGTTCCGGAACAGAGCGTTGAAGTTTCCGGCGCTGATATCTGGTTGCACCATGGACTGGTTCAGCCGCTGGCCTAAAGATGCACTAGTTGCAGGTATTTTTAACAGACAGTTTTATTTTCACAAATGTGACCTGTCTGGTGCTCGCATTTGTTTTCAAAAGTGTATGCAGTACATGTTATACTCTGTTTCATTTAAAGTGGCTACTGTTATATGAATATGAGATATCAACCCTGCCTCTTGCCCTAAGAAAGCTGGGATAGGCTCCAGCCCCCCCGCGACCCTGAAAAGGATAAGCGGTAGAGAATGGATGGATGGAAGTTTCTTTGCGCTCTCTGAGGTTTTTCTCCAATTAATAATGTCCTTTCTTGTGTCTTCCTATCCTCCAGTTTCAGAGCACTTCCTGTCTGTTTATGACATAGACTGCTCACCCCAGGTTAAATGTGAGGTAGTTCAGTGCATGGGCTCCTTCCAGGATGGTGTAGCAGAGAAATGTGTGGACTACTTCCAGAGGTACAGTTTTTTCTCTTTCGCTCTCTTTCTCTCTCATATCTGTTCATATATATATATGTGTGTGTGTGTGTGTGTGTGTGTGTGTGTGTGTCTGCAACACATGATGATTCGCCTAATATTTAGCATGTTGCAGTGTCGCAGTATTAATGTAACACAATCTCGTTTGAATCTAGATACCGACGCTCCACCCATGTCACACCCAAGTCTTATTTGTCCTTCATTCAAGGCTACAAAACCATCTATAAGGAAAAGAAGTCTGAAGTACAGACTTTGGCCAACAGGTAAATCATTCAAAATTAGTTCAAAAATGTTGTTAAAATGAAAACATATGCAAGTTTTGTTGCCATTTAAGCAAATAGAAACCCAGATAGTAGACAGATAGTACTCAGAAGCAACAAGTTAAATGTTTACTGTAATCATATTTGACTTGATCAATTGTATTCAAAATTTCTCCTCTTTAGGATGAATACTGGTCTCCAAAAGCTGAAGGAGGCATCAGAGTCTGTGGCAGCTCTCAGCAAAGAACTGGAGGTGAAAGAGAAGGAGCTACAGATTGCCAATGACAAGGCTGATATGGTACGTTTATAGACAGGGAGGGGATTTTAATTGTATCTGTGTGGGTTTAAGGTTCAAAAAGCATACCGAATGCTTCAGCTGGCTTTTTTGTTACATTTGTATTAAAACAGCAACACGGTCTATGAACTAATGAACAGAACTGAATGGATAAGTGCTAGTTTGTACCAGACACTAATATAGCATTTCATGCATTAAAAAGAAATTCAACACAATTTCGAATGTGTATTTTTTACTGTCATGCCTCCGTATAAGTGAAGCAGTTTAACCTGTCTTTTTTTTTCTCCATTCGTGAACACTCTTGTTACCCAGAGACCTTTATTTGCAGTACTCAGTGCAGTACTCAGGTAGAGCCTGTTTAGTGTTAAAAACGTTCAGATCTGGCATCTCCCATTGGATTGAGCATTCTGCTCACTACTTAACTGCACTCATTACTTTTCTCAGCTGAGAAAGTCTACCGGCTTTAAATCATTTCTCTGTCACTTATAATGTGTGTTTGTTTTCTTGTGCAGGTGTTGAAGGAGGTGACAGTAAAAGCCCAGGCAGCAGAGCGAGTGAAGGTAGAGGTACAAAAGGTGAAGGACAAGGCGCAGGCCATTGTGGACAGCATTTCGGCTGACAAGGCCATCGCTGAGGAGAAACTCGAAGCTGCCCGGCCAGCTCTTGAGGAGGCAGAGGCTGCGCTGCAGGTATGAGTTGTTAAAACAGCAATGTTGAATACATGCTCCCAAGGCTTCCCTCCAGACTTAATTTTCTCAGGTGGACCTATCTATGTTCAGACATTTTTTGCTTTCTTGTTTTGTTTTAATTCACTCAGAGCCTGTTAATGTTAAATATGAGTATTTTTTTTGAGTACCAAACACAAAGAGTGTGTGTGTGTGTGTGTGTGTGTGTGTGTGTGTGTGTGTGTGTGTGTGTGTGTGTGTGTGTGTGTGTGTGTGTGTGTGTCGGGGGTGGG
>VVHJ01061879.1:0-11356 GCA_015107715.1 Tylochromis polylepis | reverse complement strand
TGACTGGAATGCCTCCTGGGCACTTCCTGGGTGAAGCATTTCGGACTTGTGCTACTGAGAGGAGGCCTGGGGCTGTCCCAGAACACAACATAGACTATTGTCCCTGCACCCAGGTAAGTGGCAAAAAATAGAGACTAGATGGATAACAGATATGTATAAAATTAACTGGCATACTTATGATTCTTGATAAATACAACCAAGCATACAGGTAGACCGTAATTAGGTTTTTTTGCCCATCTCGGTACAGTCCTCTGGAATTTTTTTTTTTTTTACATATTTAAATAAGCAAATATTTAATCCTCTTTTGAACAGTGCTGAGTGAGCAACAGCGTAAAAGTTTCAATAATCTATTCAAGTAAAATATCAATAGATTAAACATTCTGCAGAGGAAAACAAAAGTACAGCTTTGGTCTCTCAAGTAGGTATTGCCCCCTTTAACAGAAACAACTGATTGTAGCTGTTTTGCATAACTGTCCTGGTGAAATAGTCTTTCAGTCAAATGTATTTGTTCAGTTACATGCATTTGTTTAAAATCTCTCCCACAACATTTCAGTAGGATACAAATTCTGGGTTTTGTTTAGCCCATTCCATAACACTCTATTCCTCCTATTTCATTCATTCCTTCATGAGAGGTTTGCTTGTGGGTTTACAGTCATCATCCTGTTGAAAGGTCCCCTTCCGGTTCAGTCTTAACTTACAGACAGATGGTCTCATATCACTTTAAAGTATACTTTGATATGATGCAGAATTCTGAAGCTGAATCAGTAACTAGAAGCTCAGCATTGCCTAAGGCTGTGAAGCAACCCAAATCTATAACATTTTCATACTTCACAGTTGGAGCTCTTCTCCCGAGAAGCTGCCTTTGGTCTGGGCCAAGCAGAACTATTCTTACTGCTGCCAAACAGCTCTATCTTAGATTTGTCTGTCCAGAACACATTATTTAAAAAAAAAAAAAATTCTTGCCTATACGCTCTCTCTGAAATTAGTTTTGCTTTAATCTTTTTTATGGACAGCAGTGGTTTTTCCGTGACACGTTCCTCAATCAACTAAAAATTGTGCCGCATCCTTCTGATTGCACACAAGTGTACTTTGACACCAGTTGTTATAACAGTTGCCTGCAGATCCTGTGATGGACAGTTGGGGAGACTTTGGGGAATGAATTTACTGGGGCAGTCAGTCCTGGACAAACTGGCAATCATTAAAAATCTACCCCACATAGCGACAGTGCAATCACTGAGCTCAAATAATTTGGAGATGTCTTTCAATACCCTTCCAGCCGAAAAGGCATCCAAAACGTTTTGGTTTTTTTCTGTAGGCCTCTTTCAAGCTTGGCATGAAAACCTCACTCACTCCAGTAGTGAAGAGAAGAGCAAGCCCCAAGAGTCAGAGGTTTAAATAAGACAGGTTCCACCAATCACTTCACCTAATCCGGAAGTCAGGATTCAAAACCATGAATTAAAAAAGCAACAAATGCAAGGGGCTGCAGACTTTTTCTCCATATCTGTTCATACATTTAGATAATGAAAAATATTATTATTAATAATTATATTATCTTATTAGATAATTATATATTATAAATTGTAAATGTCATTTGAATTAATAAAATGTTTTAAAAAGTAATTTTTTCACATTTATTTTGCAAATGAATTTTCTATTATTAACATAATATAACATAACATATTTTAAATGCTATATTTCTGCTCAGACCTTCGTATAAGGGGCATAAAATAACATCACAGGATATGACATGATATGTTTCTTCCACTGTTGTTTTGCAGACAAATGAAAGCATTAAACGACATAGACTAACGTGACTTATATTTAACATGTCTTAGATCAATGACGGATCAGCTGTATTCCCATTTATATATTTCTGTACCTATTTTACCATATGGAAAAACACCTGGTGTATATGCTGCTGGAAATGAAAGATTAAGTCGTTATTTAATCATTTATATTATGAAGTGCACATCATGCATCATATTACATGACATACTTTTTGGTTTAAAGTGCTTTGCATTAACATGAATGAAAACATTTTTATCTTGTATGGTCCCAGTGAGAACCTCCAGACCTGGCACTGACTCTTCAGTGCTCTATTCACTGAGCAAATATCCTACAGACCCTGCTTTTTGGCTTACCCTTCCTTAGCCTCAGGCTGCACCAGCTGCTGTCTACCTCCGACCACACTTCACGCCCCTGATATGTTGTCCTCTACCTACCTCGTCCCTCCTCCTCCTCATTTGTAGGTGTTCTATCTCCGATTTTTGGCCGCAACTTTCCAAAAGGTGAACAGAAGTGATTTTCGATAGCACCGTGCATGACTAATGGTGGAAACATGTTAAAATCATCGCAGAAATGTCCTTGGGAAGACAAATGAATTTTCAGCAGAATAATTAACTTAATTAACAAATTTGCATGCATATTCATCAGGGCCATTGAAGTCTTTCCAGCTCAGCTTGATGAACGTTGCTGTGTAATAACCAGCTCATTTACATTCTGCCATCCACTGCCATTTGTGTGGATTATTGAGAAAAGGCAAAGTGTGTGTGTGGGTGTGTGTGTGCCTGCATATGATGCTAAGGCTACAATCTATGTGCACACACTTTCCTCTTTCTTTTAACATCTCACACTGAAAGCTTGATGAATTGATTTGACATACAGTTTTGTTGGATATACGCCCAATATTGGTCCCAGCTGTCTTTCCTCACATACACAAACACACGCTGATAAGAGGAGAGCCATTCATATACGTACACATGCATGCACACATACCATGAGGGAATGTGCCGAACAGAGGCCTGACTTTATGTGCGCATGCTGCTCTACACCCATAACTCTCTTCATCCCCCTCCCCCACACCTATCTCTCTGGTGGGCAGTTCTTGGCACCGATCCTGAGTTGTAAACCCTCCTGGGTTGCCAGACTGTGCATTGTTAAAAACGTGAGGCCCTCCGTACCCCCTCCCTGTCTCTGCAGGGCAATCTTTAAAGGCAGCAAGGTGTGACGGCACAGACTGGCAGCTTGGCAGCCATGCCCGAGGATACCAACACTCTGTCAGCCGTGAACGGGCACCATCACATGGGCTCGCCTAACTAATATGCTCGCCGTACATGTGCCTTTCTCATGCCTCATCTGTGCCAGTCAGAGACAAAGGAATTCATTAAGAAATTTCACATGGCATTGTTTTGTCATTTTGTCAGGATATAGTTAATTGGGAATTTCACACAAATAAGGTAACTGAGGGAGAGATTAGTTGGGAAAAGTTAATTACACTCACTTGGCTTCCATGCCCTTGATCAGGTTGGGCAGAGAAAACAGGAAAACATACTTGTACAGGATTTTTCTCTAACAATATGTTTCTCTTTCACATCTTGTTTTTTTCCCTCTAATTTAGGAGCTGCTGAACACCATTAGAAACAGATCCTTCCCAGCATGTTACTTTCCAGCCTGTCAGAAAACTGCTGTACCAATAGAAATTTCCCCCCGACATAAACAAGAATGCAAAGCATATTTCTTTGCACCTTTAACATAATCAATATGGTGCACTGTCCCGAGATTTTGAAATAGTAATTATCACATTTAGAGGAGAAAAAAAAATGCTTCACTTGACATACAAAAACTTGCGATATTCAGCATACTTTCCTCTCTTTGCCTCTGTGATAATTTCTCCTTCACTTTTTATGCAGACATATGTGTGGCACTTGAAGCTGTTATCATAGCTCGAAGTGTGAAAGAGAATTGTTGCAGTAATATGCTGCTCTTGAGTGTTGTGACAGGAAAATGCTTTTCAGATACAGAATTGGCATTTTCAAGCCTTGTCTGACACAAAACTGTTTGTCTTCCATACTGATAACAATTAAGCCAAGTTTGCAAATTAATTTCTGCAGCACTGCTTTGATAGTCTCTTTGGAGAACAAGTTGTGTGATGTGTTGAAAGACTTTTTGCATTTTTTAATGACATGTTTTACTCATAAAAAAAAAAAACTCATTTATTGCGCTGTCTGACCCTCTTTGTTTTGAAGCTTCCACTGAAGCAAGACGAATACAAAACATAAATGGACCATTAAACTGACCTTCAAACTGGGCCCTATGAAAATCAAATGGCTGTCAACACAATGCTGGGGAAATTTACAGAACTGCAGCCTGTTTCCCTCCAGTGAGACTATGAAAAGTACAGATCAGATACACATTTTCATGATCCTCCTGTTTGAAGTAACAATTCTCTCAGCTCAAGTGAATAAATTTATGAAAGCTTCGATCACAGAACATGAAAGGAGAGTTTGCTTGGATGCAAACGGAGAGCATCCTCGGCAGACTCGCTTTATTGGCCCGCTGATGTGATTGTTGCTTTTCTAAAGCAGCAGCACATTATTGTTAAAACTCTGATCTCTGGCACAAACTCCTATTCCATCGCAGACATGTCTCAAATTAAAATAAAACCTGGTTTGCCACAGAGGAATATGGATCTAGCTTCCAGTCATCTTCCATCTTTCTGCCCGTGCTGTGACGTTTCAGTGCATGTTAACAGAATGATGCGATTGCCACATTAGCCTCGCCAACTCACCCAAGTATATCAGAAAATAAAATCTTGTAACTTCTTTGTAACCCCTTCTTTTGAGGTAGAGGGAGGCTATATTTGACGATGGTGCCGTTTGATGGTGCAATTGATGAGAAAGTTCTGAAGAAAGTCCCAAAGCCTCAGAGGAATTTGATTACCTCCATCCATTATCTGCACAGTGAGCAATCGCGAGGCTCACCATCTGTCATCCGTTTCATTTGCATCGTCAACACCTGCCCTGCCTGTTTATGCCTTCACATTTTTTATAAGCTGCCTTTCATGGCAGGGAAAAATGTTGACTTTTCCTTCTAAATGCATTAATTTCACAAGTTCAAAGAACATATTGAAGACGAATAACTTGGTTTATGTCTAATAGAATCTGGAAATGCTTCATTTTTATTTCTACATTTTTGCAAAAAAAAGACAAAAAAAAAACCAAGTTTCTTTTACAGCTCAGTGAAGATAGATAGATAGATAGATAGATAGATAGATAGATAGATAGATAGATAGATAGATAGATAGATAGATAGATAGATAGATACTCAGTTTCAACTCCTCCTGTCTGTTACCAACACATTGTGCCACATAAACTCTCTCTTCTCTCCCTCCCATCCTCCTCAGTCCTCCCCCATCCATCCATTCCGTCTCCCATATCCCCAGGTGGTGCCGACGGCTGCGGGGCCCATTAGCGACAGAATTCCTGCCTCCAGCAGGCCATGCGTGTCCCGAGTGACACATTTTTGGACCGACACCAAGAATCCAACCCTCCACAGACAGCTCACTTCCCTCTGCTGCAGTCACCACAGTATGAGCATGTGTGTGTGTGTAAGAGGGAGGGAGAGAGAGCGAGAGAGGCCTTTCGAACACAGCATGAGTCCCACAGGAAATACTTGAAAGGCAGTATGGGACAGATTGGTGATGGCATAGAATGGACTAGAATACTAAATACTAAAAAGAAACTGAAAGATTTTCTACAGCACCAAGATCACACACCGATGAGATGCTAACGCCAGGTTGGGACATTTGTTATAGTCGTAACATCCACAAAATCCCCAACTGTGCATCTGCATCTCTTACAATGCAAACTGCATAGAAGTATTCTCTTTCATTGAAAAGATTTAATTGGATTTCGCTGATGCACATTGTTGTTTGTGGATGCTCTTTGCCAGCTGATGCATGTGTACCAAGTTTTATCTTACAAACACATCCTGTTCAGGGAAGAGAACTACTTCAAAATGAGATTTTTATTAACTTTGCATTCACTGCATGAGAGTGACACCTCGTCTGAAATGATCTACACAAGTGATATTTGATGGTTGATCAATATTCTTATAAATCATAAGGAGGCGCGATTATGAACCAATACGTTATGAGTTAAGACAGAGGAGCAAGTGGTTTAAGAATAGATATTATGAATGAATTCTTTCTCCATACTAATAGATAGTTAATTATCTACCTAATGACTCCTCACAAAGCTCCATTTAATTAGTCTAGATGAGCCGAGAAAGTTCCTCCTTGTTCTTACATGTTTAATGCTGGTTATTTCTCACTTGCAAATGGGAATGTAATATCTATCTATCTATCTATCTATCTATCTATCTATCTATCTATCTATCTATCTATCTGTCTTGAAATATAGCCATATAAATAGTAATAATCTTCAGCTTTTTAAACAGAGTGTTTTCTCATAACAAAGTCAGTTTGCTCCCTCAAACACTGCCAACAGAAATTCCTACAGATCCCACAGGTCTGTAGGAATGAGGCATCTTGAGGCATCTCAACATAATAATTTAAAATGGATTTACAGATAGTTACTTAGAAAGTGTATAATTTATTCGACCAAAAAAAATGGAAAAAAAAGTTTATTTTAATATATTTAATCTAAATCATGTATCACTGGGAGTACTTATTGCTTACACTTATTTTAGCATCCTGGACCGGTAAATTGAAATGTCACTCTATAATTATGATGGTCTCTGTAAATAATATTTTATGAAGGGTAATAAATTAGTTATTTATTTAATGAGGAAATAGTACGGGTGTTCTTTGCATTTACAGTTTTCTTACTGGGTTGTGTGACACTTACCTTATCCAACACTGTCACTGAAAGAATTCACAGAAATAGTGATACTGATGTCTAAGCTGTCATTGGTGATGACCCCAAACCCCCCCAGCCCCAAACCATGACCCTTTTGGAAACGAGAATAGGCATGTTTTTTGTTTTGTTTTGGTTTTTTTGTGTTTGTTAAACTAATTTTGTTACCTGATTGACTTTTTTTTCTCACTATAATTAAATGTGTTGATAGCATAGGGTTAGGGCTACAGTTAGGCTCATCACCAGTGACAGCTTAGACATCAGTGGGTTAACAGGATTAGGAACTGGCTGCCTTTGTGTATGAAACTCAGGCAGCTTCAGTTGCTGATTCATGAGATCAACATAATATATCCTTCTTTTCAAAGCAAAAGCCCGCTTACATGTATTCCACATTATATTACAAAAAAAAAAAAAAAAAATGCTGAGAATCACTGACTTCCTGTTGCACGTGTACATTTGACACCAGTTTCTCAGAAACACCTAAAGCTCTCCCTTACAAAGTAATGGAAGAGATTCACTGTCCACTCTTGCATTTTGACAACATTTGGTTGCTTTCTCCACATTCTGACTCTGCTTTCTCCTCCAACCCCAGTGAAATGAAACAACACAGGTAACACGGGGAAATCTGTTGTGCTTCATATATTTTTAATATGGTTAGAATATGTTTTTTATATTCATGAACACAATTTGTATCTGTGGAACTGAAAATAATTTCCTTATTTGGTAGATTATACTTTACACAATGCTCACATATTTTGGAGGGTAAAACTATTCAACTGAGAAACATAACTTATTTTGGACATGCAAAACCCAGGATTTTTTTTTCATGTTGCGCTTTTTCATTTGCCTAAACGTGTTAAAATGTTTGCAAATTGTAACAAAGAATGAGAAAAACTCTTTCTGCTGTGAACAAGTAACAAAATGTTGTGAAAGCGTTCGCATATTTTGTCAAGAATTGAGCCAAAGCAACTGAGAAAAACATTATTCTTCTCTCCTTATTTAGAAGAGCTGACTGATTTATTTATTTATTTATTTATTTATTTATTTATTTATTTATTTATTTATTTATTTTAACAGATGATTGCTTGAGCTAGTGAACAGTGAGTAATGTGATTAATTCTCCAGAACACCAAGATAACAAACATGACCTAAACACTGCTCTTCAGAAACACCCTGTCTGCTTGCCTCGGTTAGAGATCGGGTACCTACAGCTCTGAAGATACATTTCACAAAACTAATCTAAAACTATAACTCGTGTGTCACAGTGAAGTCAAGCATTGCCTACACAATAAAAAGCTCCTCTAGCTGTGTGTAAACCAAGGCAATCGAAATATTTATTTTAACAGAATGACAGTGGATTCTGGAGGTGCGTTTCTCATCTTTAGATTTTTGTTGCAGTCTCGCCCTGCGTGTCATCAGTGTAACCGAATGCCTGCTGTATTAAAATGTCATTTTTTTTCTGAGGATAGCTAATTTGTTTTGTGTATGAAAGTGAATAATCTTCAGATACTGATTTCAAGGGCTTAAGGTTTCACATTCTGTTTTGTTAAGAAAAGGAAGTCTGTCATTTGCATATAATGTGAGGGGAAATATATTTGCATATAGCTATTCCTCCAACACAGTTTTAGTAAAACAAAAAAATAAATGACACAGAACTGTAAAGAACAAAGCAACGTGTAGTATGAAAACAAAACGTAGGTCTGCTAAGTGCAATGGAGCATCACAGAAAGAAAAATAGTGCTGTGATTCTCTGAACATCCTGTCTCTCCTGTGCCTTTGGTCACAGACTCTCATCAGCACTCTTACCTTCACCGATTCTTCAGTTGATTTGCAGAGTAATGGGAAACATGTATGTTTGAACTATCCTCTGCATTTCCAGCTGTTTTGAGCACAAAGACATAAAAGAAATATGCATTCAAAATGCACTAATCTCCTCAGTTGTGTGCACAACAGGAATAAAATATTGCAGTGACTGGTCTTGACCAGTGTGTCCTCTGCTGTGCTAAATTTAACCAACATGTTAACCAACATTTTACAAGCTGCGGGTAAAATGCAAAATGATCTGACAAGTAATTCAGCAGTTTTCGCAGCAATAGTGAAACATTTCTTTTTGATTGTTTATGACAGTTGTCTGGAGCAGTTGGGTGCATCTGAGGATTTACACAATATCCATGCTCATAAATTTTGCCCTTTATCAAATTACTCATCATCTGACTTATCCATCTCATGTGAAAGTAATATTGAATCTATCTATCTATCTATCTATCTATCTATCTATCTATCTATCTATCTATCTGTCTATCTATCTATCTATCTATCTATCTATCTATCTATCTATCTGTCTATCTATCTATCTATCTATCTATCTATCTATCTAGCAGATGCTCGCATTCACAGTCGAGGGAATTGAAACTACATCACCCAGTAGCACCCGTCTCTTTCTGCCCTGAAATAGGGTGTTGCTGGGGTGTCAGAGGATCACACCCCTATGTGTTTCCCACCTGCTCCAACCCTATACTCTCTGGTATTGTAGCCACAGACACACAACCCACACACACTCACTCGCACACACTCAACTACAGTACCCCTAGACAAAGAGCACAAAGCACAAAGGTGATGTAGTGACAGATGCTCTTGTCACATGCTTAGCATATCTCCACCTCCAAAACAGTACAAGTGCAGAAGTCAGTCTGTTTCTCTCTCTCTCTGTGTCTGATTTCACTCCATGGAAATCATCAGCGCTACTATTTTCATGCATTTCCACTCCCTGACGGATAAAAGCGGCTCTTAAACCACAGTCCTTTACCCAATATTTATCCAATCTGACCAAATACTATAATTAATGCCTCTGTCGCTCCTCTCCTCTCTCCCCAAGGCCAATATATCCCCCACATCTCCCTCCCTGTCTAACCTTTCAGTGCCAAGTTCACAGATAGAGAGAAAGTACTTCCTGTGAGAGGCCGGGCCGGCTGCCAGAGAGACTGATCCACCAATCTGACACGTTAATGAGATCCTGGCCCGTAGTACTGGAGTGTCAGGCCTCCTCTGCGGCAGCATCAGCCCTGGCGTGACCTGCGCCACACACACATCCACGCACACCGACACCTCTGCTCATACGTATAATTTTTCTCACACGCTCACAGGAATATAAGCATAAATGAATCAGAGTGTTTCTACACACACACACTTTAAAGGAGAAAGGGGGGCTCCAGCTCCTTAAATCTGTCTAATTAAAACACCAAATCCCTCTACTCCCCTCACCCACCATCCCAATCCTCACTTCTCATCCCCACCCCCCACCCCCTTTTTCTGCACGCACACACACTCGCACCCAGCCTTCCTCCATCCCCACTGCCGCCACCCCCGATTCCGCAGGAGAAATGATTATTAGGAATTTAATGGGGGAACGTTTCCCATCCCACACCATCTGGGGCTTGGGAATGGCACAAAATTTGAGGATGCTTGCCGACATGGCGGGGAACATTATTTTCATTTTTCTTGACTGGTGCTCAGATTTTCAGACAGTGCAGGAAAATGCTCCTGATTACAATAAATTACCATAATATATCACAACGCAGTATATTTTTATATATAAAGATGCATTTTTTTTGCGCGCCCGCGTTTGTCTGCGCGTGGAGATTGCACTAAACTCTTCACAACTTCTCTGATGATCACTGTCATTTTGCAACTCATCGCTATAGAAACGCGATGGTTGTTTTTGCACTAATTATGACACCACGTCTCCGATTACAAATGTACCTCCGTACAGTATATACCCCACATTACTGTCCTTCACCTCCCACACAGAGCCGGGCCATATGCTCGCTCGCACCCTCTCCCCCTCTTTCCCTCTCCATTTCTCCTTTACTTCTTTCTCCAACTGTCTCCCTCGCTCTCGCCACCAGGCTTAATGAGCTGCATGAATTGAATGTGCCTGTACACGTTTGACCCCGTGCTAAACTGCAGCACGCCGCCCTTTGAACCCTGTGGGCGTGTGGCACCCTCCTCCCTACACTCCCACTTACCCTCGTCAGCTTCTGTAGGGAGCTCCACGAGGGATTTGAACCTGCTTCTCCTCAACAAACACGCGCGCAGACACACAGACACACCTACACGAGTGTTAGAAGTTGGATTATGAATGGGATTGTTTTGTTTTTTTAATGGGTGTGGGTTAGAGGGGAGCTAGAGTGGTGACTGGACCTCTAGCAATTTTAACTGTATATGTGAGGTTGTTTTTTTTTAGTTAAAATAAATTAAAATAATTTTAAATAGAGTTTTTCTTCACTATTTTTTGTGAGGTTTTTTTTTTCTTTTCTTTTTTAGATCTGTCCAGGATGTTTCTTGATTTTTGGAAATAAAGCTCTGTAAATACAGTTGGAGTTATACTTTCGACATCAACGTAAATAACAAAAATAAAACGAGTTTGGTTCTGTCTGGTTTGTGAAACCAGTTAGAAGTTAGAGATCTATCTGTCACTCCTGATTTGCAATTTTTGCCACCGCCTTAACTTTCCATGACGGAACTGGACATTTATCACCGGCTTTTTGCGTAATTACTTTAGGTCTTTTACTCTGTGTGTGTGTGTGTGTGTGTGTGTGTGTGTGTGTGTGAGTGAGAGAGAGAGAGAGAGAGAGAGAGAGAGAGAGAACCTGGTCTAGCTTCCTTTCCTCTGTTAATGTAAAAGCGCCACATTTAGATGA
>VVHJ01061878.1:0-13716 GCA_015107715.1 Tylochromis polylepis | reverse complement strand
CTGTTACGTATTTAAAATACAAAATATGAGTAACTGTATTCTGTTACAGTTCCTGTTTAAAAAGGTGGTAATTAGAATACAGTTACTTTGTTGAAATAAGTGGATTACACGGCCGTCTTTTCCTGTTTCATATGTTAGGCTATCCCCTCTCTATTTTTGGTAATTCCACCTGCATATTGAAGTGAAATTTTTTTTTTTTTTTAAAAAAGATTATTCAAAAAATGATTGAATGTGAAGGCAATATGAGCAGGCATAGCCCGAAAGAATGTAGCCTGATGGGCGGTGTAGTCCGTGCTGCAGGGAGGACGTGTGGGACTGCCCCTCCCCTTATATGTGTGTGTGTGTGTGTGTGTGGGCGTGAGGGAGGGAGAAAAAGGAGAGTCGCAAAGTGCACGCCCCGCCACACTCATCAAAACAACGTTAAATGTCCAAACTTGATAAACACAGTGAATCACAGTACTGCAAGCTGACCAGTTTAGGCTGCACTAACCTGCACTAATAACACAAAGTTTGTATACTTCAGATTGTTTTGCAAAACATTTCACAAAACAAAGTTCAGCAAAACCTCCATAGATCCAACATCTATTTTATAGGGCTGTCCAACGTTAACGCGTTAACGTTGACAGCCCTACTATTTTATAATAATAAAATGTCACATGCTGAGTCGTGCTTATCTTTGAAAACAAACTCACTCTCATCTTTCTCTTTTGCCCTCCTTCCGTTTCTTAAATTCAGTGTCACACTGGAGCCTATCCCGGTGTTCTGGGAATCCATCCTACCTGACAAACCAGCCTACCTCTTGTTTCTGCGCATGTGCACAACATGGTTAGGGTTGGCCTTAGGGTTATTATCCTACGGGTAGGACGGTTTGCCAAAGTAGGATGCTTTGTCAGAACACCGGCTCCTGCCTGTGTGTTTGTCAGGGTCCCTCAGTCCTCCTGACCTGCCTGCTCGAGGCTTTGTTTTCTCTCTTTCTCTCTCCTTTCTGTGTGCTTGTGTGTCTGTCTGTGGGCGGGATTCATTGTGGGTTCCCACCTCCAGCTGAAGGCACCTACAGCAATCAACCACCTGTTCCAGATGAGCTCATCAGGAGGCCACTGCTCAAGGTGGTGGCTGAGTTTCATTGTTTGCTGGATTGTTGAACTACGCTATTAGTAAAGTCCTGGGTCTTGAGTCTAGTGTGGTTTTCTTGCCCCCCCTCGTTGTTCTCTCTTGCGTGTACAGACCTTCCCTGGAATTCCCTGCCCTCAAGTGTTTGGAGAGACTACCTGAGCCGAGTGAGTGAGGAGAGATTGTTTGGATGTCCCTTCCCCTGGAGCCCTGTTTCCCCCCCCATCACTACCTGTATATATCCCTCTGGTGCATTTATTTACAGTGAAACCACTAAACACGAACGCTCTGAATCCTGCCTCCTGCTCTGCCCAGTGTTCCTGACAGTGTTTAAAATATCAGCAGGTCAGCAGCTTTTGAAATCCTCAGACCAAAGTATCTTAAATCACCTTATTTCTCCATTCTGATGTTCAGTTTGACCTTCAGCAAGTCATCTTGATCATGTCCACATGCCTAAATGCATTCATTTGCAGTGATTAGATTTGTGCCAAGGAGGAGGTAAACAGGTGCACCTCATGAAATGCTCAGTGAGTGTACATACTAAGCAAAGGTAAACTCTGCAGCTTTCAGTTCACAAATTTGTATAACTAGGCCTGCTTTGTTTCATCCAGTAACCCCACCAGCGACCTTGGAGTCAACAGGTTCATTCTTGTAATGAGTGAATGAGCTCAGCAAAAATGCTAACAATGTAGGTGCTCAGTTATCAGTTGCCTGTTGGCATTGTGATGCTTTCTACCAAGAAGTAATAACAGACGTGACACTGTGGAATGTCCAAGAGAGAAAGCTCTGATTGTACAGATGATTATTAAATACTGGAAATGTACCTGGTGCTATATCTTTTATGTGGGTCACTGTAAAACAACAGGAAAAGAAAACCACTTCTGAGTATCAAAGCACATCCATTCATGTAAGGTAGTCCAAAACAATTCCAAGGTATTTGTTCATGAATATTTCTTGGTATTGACTGATTGACTTGTACTGTATTTATTTGTTGTAAATATCTACCTGAATACACAATTCCAAAGTTCAGAAACTACTGAGTCATCTGTCATCTGCCTACTGACAACCTACATGGGTTAATGCTATGTATTCATCAATACATGTAAAGTATCAGAGGACTAATCATTTTATGATAATTAATTTGAAATGAAATGAATGAATTAAAAACAATCTTTCTGAAAAAATTGTGAAAAAAGGATCAAACGGGACTGTAGTTTCAGTGACTTGGCTGACATTGTTAAGAAAAAATCAGTCATTCTTTGTGGTTCTCGCACAGAAAGACTCAGTCAATTGTTTGCTGTACTTGTCAGTTTAAAACAGAGAGTTATTTACGTATTATTGTAGGGTCTTTACCTTAAAGTATAAAGCACCTTGAGGCAGTTGTTTTTGTGATTTGGTACTGTGTAAATAAAACTGAATCTTAAAACTGCTTTTCATCTGCTTGCATGCTTACAAGAGATTGCCTCAGCATGTTTACGTTTGAAAAATATTTACACCTGTAGCCCTTCCTGATATAACCATGAAGTGATTTGTATCTCCTCCTGGGAACAATGTAGGGCTCCTCTTCTTTTAAGGAAAATGTGTAAACCATTATGCTATGAAGAGACATTTTCTTTGCTTTTTTCAAATTTATGCTTGTTTGCTTTAGTTTTTCTGGGAATTGGTTATGAAGGTTATAAAGGTTAAAAAGACTGTTTCGCAACATCTTATTTGGGTGCACACTGTCAGAGAGTGTGCTTATCTTTCGGTGTAATTGATTGTCAGCAGAAAGGAATGACAAGCTTGCGAAATGTTACTGATTCAGATGCAGGAACTGCAAACAAACAAATACATGCTAGAATCAAAAAGCACACGGAGAGCAGCTGAAAGGCATCCACAGTTGGCTCCTCTACTGCAATATATCAGTTTTAGAGCAGAGATGGATGAGAGAATAAGAAGATCTAATTTTATTCTTCATTCCAGCACCGAGTCTCGATCAGCCAGAGCTGTGCACAGTGAAGTTGTTAATATCAAAATATTACATAAAAAATAGTGATATAATGAACTGCAGAGAGCTTTTCTCTGTAAATAATCAAGCTGATGTTGACTTAGTTAATTGAAGTTTGCATTATTTTCATAATTCAGTGTAAAAAATGACAGCGCTAAAGCATTAATGATTATTTTTAAGTTGCAGTCATGGCTTCAATGTTAGTTAATAATTTATTTATCAATTTTAAAGGCGGTTTGACAATTTAGATTGACGTGTTGTTGAAAAATCATTAGCAGGCAGCCAGCTCAAGGTAAAAACACTACCCAAAGATTAGTAAGATGTGCCTTCTACACAGAGGAGCATGTAGCATGGTAACATTGTGGTCTGATTACTTACTATGACTTAGTTAGCTTTAGCATTACCATTATAGCATTGGTTTGAAGAACAGAAAATATACGGTCTGAAACTTACTCACACAAATTAATTTGTCCTGGAAACCGTCCATTCTCCCCTAACAGTCAACAGGAAAATCATGAGTATAACCAACAGCTTTAATCTAATTGTAGAAGCATATTTTCAGGGCTTCCTCTGGCACGTTATAATTTTGCTCATGTTTATCTAGTTCCTTTTTTTCTTATCCTGATATAAAAGTGAAGTTTAATCAAACAACTCCAGCTGGTATTTTGTGACGTAGTGCGAAGAAAATTTTTCATCTTAGGAAAAACTTTGTAAATTTGTACAAAAGCGGACATGGCCACATTCATCTAGCATGAAGTTTTATCAGTCTGCTGCTATATAACTGGTGTCTTATTCGCTTCGTCCCACATTCTCACCATGATAGTCACGCACCAAAAATGGTGGACAAGTGGCCTTAGTCTCCTGTTATTTTGAACATATTTTATGATTTTGTTTTCTGGTTTTACTAGTTCCTCATTTAGTTGTGTACATGTTTTTTTTTTTTAATTGCTGTACTAATGTAAGGTGACCTTGAGGGTTTTGACAGGCACCTATATATAAAATGTATTATTATTATTATTATTGTTAGTAGAAGTAGTGTTAGTAGTATAAAGCTAATGGTTAGAAGTTACTTGCCTCAAAAACCTCAACGACAAAATATTCTTAATGGAGAGACTGATTAGCTGGCCTGCTGTAGTGTCTTAGCACAACCACATGATATGAAAATGTATTGGTCATGTGCAACACTTAAAAATTATGCTGAACTTTATAGACCTTAATCCATTTTAAAAGAGTTATACAAAAATAATTCCACCTCTGGTGAAAGATCACTATTTTGACACCCTCAAGGAGATCCAGCAGCAACATGATTTCTGTGATCTTAAAATAGCAGCCATGCTGAAAACAGCTCAGAGGTGCACCGGATGAAGACCTTAAATCTGAGATAGGCCAGATTTAACGCTCAGAGCAGTTCTATCACACACCATGACAAAAAACAAAAAAAACATTTCTTATATTGCAAAATCTCAAGATAATTTTTGACCTATAATCAGTAAATATGAGACTGTGATACAGTCTCACAGGCCGATCTATGTGCGGCTATTTTCATACGTAGAGATAAGATCTGATGTCCTTTGACCTAGTTTTTCTGTGTTTCTCACTATCTTAACCAGTCCTGCCACATTTACAGAGAACTACAAGAGGGCGTGGCGTGACTTTCTTGAGCACACTATTTATGCACGTACACACACCAAGCTTTATACGTCTTCAAGAGCCAGAGACGCCTCATAATTGAGAGTGTGAGCGGCCAAGATACCACCAAGGTGGGACATCTCTGGATTTCTGTGCTGTCCACCTTACCTGCATTAAGGTATCACCTTTTTCTTTGGTTATTATTTCATGTATTTCTTGTGATAGGAGGCTGTGCTTTGTTGTTTTTCTGGCATATGTTGATTAGTGAGATTTAGGAGTAAAATTTATTAGTTTTTAAATTGTTAACCTGAGCAGGACTATAACAAAAGATAAGCCTTTGGGCTCTATTCTTAGGAAACATGCGATATCCCTTCACTGCTATGCAGACAACTGCCAAATTTACCTGCCTTTAACATCTAATAATCCAGGCTCCATCCAACTCCTTTTAAACTGCCTTGAAGATGTCAAGGCTTGGATGGCTCTGAACTTTTCGAGCTTTAATGAAAGCCAAACAGAAGTAATTATATTCAGGCCTAATAATACCTCACGCAACCAACTTATTAATTGTGGTTGGCTTGGGTCATACATCAAACAGCATGTCACGAATCTGGATGTCATTATGGACTCGGATTTTAAATGTAATAAACAAATCAGCTCTGTGTTGCAAAAAAGCTTTTTCCAGTTAAGGCAAATGGCAAAGCTTACGCCAGTTTTGTCGAGGCGTGACTTGGAGAAAATTACACGTGCCTTTATCTCAACTCGGCTTGACTATTGCAATGCACTTTATGCTGGAGTCAGCCAAGCATCCCTCTCATGTCTTCAGCTTGTTCAAAATGCTGCTGCCCATGTCTTAACCGGTACACACAGGCATGAACATATCTCACCTATCCTGTCCTCCCTTCACTGGCTTCCTGTTTATCAAAGAATTAATTTCAAAGTCCTAATGTTGGCTTATAAATGCCGAAATGGTCTTGCTCCTCCATACCTTTCTGATGTACTTCAGCCTCATATTCCCTCGCGGGCTCTTAGATCAGCCGACCAGCTGCTTTTGGTTGACCCAAAAACTAGGCTGAAACTTAGAGGAGAACGAGCTTTTTTCAATTGTGGCTCCCAAACTTTGGCACACGTTGCCTTTAAATAGTAGACAGGCATCCTCGCGTCCTGTTTTTACGTCTCTTTTGAACGCACTTCTTTTCTCAATTGCGTTTGGACCGGTGTGAGTTGATATGCTCTTTTTATTGTCTTTGTTTTATTTTATGTGAGTGGTTTTATCTTTTGTTTTATGTCTTGTTTTTGTTTTTGTACAGCAAACTTTCTGTTTTTAAATGTACTTTATAAATAAACTGGATTTGGATAATATAAAACACAGAAAAGCTGAAAAACTCCCACCATCCCAGCTCCAATGATAATTTTCAAGCAGTGAGATAAAAATGTGTGATATTTTTTGCAGCTGCCAGAATACTAAACATGTGCTCCACATATTTGTGGGTACTTCAGTGTTTTATTTTGGGAATTTTAGAATTTTAGCTGAATCACATTTTGGCTGTAATGTTGTTTACTTCAGCGACTTTTTGCTTTGTGGTTATGACCTTTGTAATGGAAATTACATGTTGAGTTTAATCATGATAACTGTGCTTTGTAATCATCTCTTGGCTGCAAACTGATTTCCCTCAGGGTGAATAGTTTCAAATGCACATGTAGCTCAGTTTACAGAAGGATTTAAGGGAGAAGAGGAGACAAGATATAAATGATGAATATGCTGTTTTTCAATTTTGGATATAATTCTTTTGTTCCCTTTTCCATAAGAACCCATGACAAATGTTTTAATGCCAAAACTTGAAAAGTTGGCAAAGTAAGTTAGATGTTCATCCCAAAAATGTACCAAGAGGATTTTTTTAAGCTTTTGATTTTTGTCCTAAATGGAGCCTGCGATCTGCTTCTTTCCTTGCTGATATAACAATTTCTAGTAGTAAATCATTATCTCAATGCTCATGAATAGCAAGTCGCCACGTCTGAGAAACTATTTGGGTCGGCTGTGTGTGGTCACTGTGGTCAAAGAATCTGGGTTTGAAGCTTAGAAAGTTCTGGAGCCATTTATGACCACTGATTGGTGAAGCAGTTGAAAAGGATGCTATGTCACATCTGTTAAAAAAAATCACCACCAAACAAACTCAATGAATGCTTTTCTCAGACTAGTTTCAGATCTTTTCCTCTTCTAGTGCTTAAGATGTGATTTTTTTTCCCTGTTTCTAGAGATGGCTGCAGTGCCTCGAGTCACCATTAACCCTGTGAAGTCTAAGTTCAGCAATAACATCAACTCCTGTATCTTGGAGAAAGGCTCATTTTAGTCTTTTGTTTGTTAAAATTGTTATTCTGCCAAGACTCAAGATTACAAAAGTGCCAATTCCGTTTGCCTAGGGTTAGATCTAGGATTGGGATTAAGGTCATCACCATTGATGACTCAGACCTCAAAGGGTTAAGCCTGGATATGTACTAATGTCACAGTCTGAGTGCCCGGTCATGACACGATTCAACTCATGGTTGATGATTCAAGCAAACGGATGGCTGGATCTAATATTTGACACTGGTACTAGTTTCTTTTGACAAATAACTAGCTCGCTTTAGCATGTGGAATTTCACACTTGTGCATGTATTTCCCTCCCTCACAAAACAAATACCTGACCTGCATGTTGTAGCTGTGGGACAGACACATGAACCATCCTGGGATTTCCACACATTTCACCCCCCAAAAAATAACAATACTGTCCAACCCTATATAACTCTGAAACAGCATAGGCTAGCATAAGAAGTTTATAGATGAAACGGAATTACACACAGCCGCTCGTGAAAATCAACTTCCAGAAGTATTCGTGAAATGTGTTGCCCAACATGAGTCTGCTCAAATGTTACCAGTGAAAAGATCTATCTGTATCTGTGGGTTCTGAACAAGATAATGAAAGACAAAATCTCGATCAACTTCATTCCTGAAATCTTCTGACCATACTGATCGGATTTTTGTCATCAAAGAGAGACATGTGTGGGTCTGTCCTTTGTCTCTCATAAATTCAGCTTGTTCAAATCTTTTAGCCCTGTTATTTTGGCACTACACATTTGATACACCAAATTTAAACATTCCTTTTATGCACTGATTCTCATAATAAATAAATAAATAGCTTGTTAGATAACTGCTTCACGACTCTTAGCTCCTCTCTTGGGTTTCACTTGTTTAAAAATGTCAGACAGCCCTCATATTAAAACACACCAAACACTGAAAGTGCGACTAGCAGCTGCTGGTGTAAATTCAACCCGACACACTGATCAAAGTGTATGATACAATAAGACAATTTTGTGTTTTCAAGGACTGAGCTTAGTTGTGGGACAAATGCTTGCCTAAGGAACATGCATATGAACAAGAAAAAAAAGCAACATTACAGAAGCCTCAGTTGTTCTCTGAAGAAAGTCTCAGTCGAGTTGTTATCAGTGGGTAGTGAGAAGTCCTCCCAGCAGCTAGCTGAAGAGGAAGATTATCACCTCAGATAACCTGATGAGCTTGATTATGTGCAAAAGTGTTTCAAAGGTCGAGTGCATTGGCTGTGTAAAACCATCACACACACAATTACATGTTCAATCAGAAAGTGACACATGTAGAAAAACTTGACAGCTGGATATTTTGAAGGGCTTCCTTCAACATGCATTCGGTGAAGAGAGCAATAAAAAGGCAGAAATGGGTACACCCTTCCTCAGGTCTAAAGCAGGGGAATAACAAATACTGGAGCCAGTAGGGGGCAGTATACTCTGTCAGAATTAATGTTTTGTTGTTTACACAAATGACAATCTGTGAAGGTTTTATTTCACTACACTGTGAGAAATACCCAGGTTTAATTACATTAAAGGATTGGGAGCGAAATTTGACAGCTTTTATTATTCTACTATAATCCATCTGTTTTTATTCCAAAGTGGAAAAATGAATAGCTGGGAGTGACCGATCTGTCCCTGACGTGCCTTGACGTGGTACCAAAGGACACCTTCTGTGTAAAAGACAAATGAAAGCTTTGACGAAGTGTATCAAGTTTACTTGTGTGAACAGCCAGATGAGATACCATGTAAGGTGCACCATTATCCCATCCCTTATTATGTAGGCCGGCAATAGTTTAAGCTCATCTCAGCATGTTTGATTTGTAAATGATCAGACCGAGAAACTGACAAGCAATACGACTGAGAGCATACAGCAGTAAATTGGGCAAATCATCACATTGGAGAAGCTGGAGCCATCGTTTGTTTGAGACTGCTCAATCATTGAAATAAACCAAACCAACTAAACCAAATTAGTTATTTGGTTTATGTTGCTTAAAATCACAAAACTCACCATCCATATGTTGAAACTCTCCTAAAGATTGTTTGTGTCTCTCTTTTGCTTCCTGAAAGATGTCTCTATATGACAGTTTTTTGTCTGAAGAACAGTTCCAGTGCTCCATATGCCTTGATGTGTTCACCAACCCTGCGTCCACACCATGTGGACATAGCTTCTGCATGCAATGCATCACCAAATACTGGAATGGAGCTAAGGTCTTTTTTTAATTTCCTTCATTTTCTGCTTCTTCATTCCCTTACTTTCTGTTGAGCTATATTATCGCAGAGAAGTTATTTAACATATTTACGTAATTCCTGCATCTCCAATGTCCTTTCTGTTTCTGTTGCTTCCATCTTTACTTATATCTTATTTTCGTCTTTCCGTCCAGGTTTTCAAATGTCCTCTGTGTAAGAAGAGCTTTGAAAAGCGACCTGACCTCCAGATTAACAGGACACTACGAGAGATCACTGACCAGTTCAAATCCATGAAAAGTGGAGTTGAAGTAGTAAAGAATAAGAGCGGAAGAAAGGGAAGTGGAGGGCACGGAAGCCCGTCCAGTCATTTATTTGATGAACTGAAGAAAAAGCTGCGTCACCCTGTGCGAAAGACTCACCAGACTTATTCTCGGAGTAAGAAAACTTATGTGTTTCCATCTGTAATAATATATAGAGTACTTTTCAAAGCTCAAGTAAAGTCAGGACGAGTTCTCAGATAACTTGGTATTAGCAAATATAGCAAGTCAAAGAATCTGTATCTTTTCAGATGGTAAATTTGCTACTTTCTTTAGTATCCCTGATATGCTCAGTATAATTCATCAGATCAGCCTAAACTGTGAGCAATTTATGTCCTCTTTTAAACGTTAATTTATTAACTTCCCATCAAGTGTAGAGCATTTTCACTGTGGATGTTTTGTCTCATCACAGAAGGAAAATCAAAGATTAGGCAATTTTTATTTGGCTCCATTAAGACATGACAGCAAATGATATTACATAATATCATATCAAGATGGAGAGATTATATCTCTCTGCTGGCCTGGGAACGCCTTGGTGTTCCCCCGGACAAGCTGGAGGAGGTGGCTGGGGAGAGGGAGGTCTGGGCTTCTCTGCTTAGGCTGCTGCCCCCGCGACCCGGCCCCGGATAAGCGGGAGAAGATGGATGGATGGATTATACTTACGGATTCTGTAGGATTCAATAGTTTTTAATGTCATTTATCTGACATTTCAGCTATTACGAGCAAAACTGTCTGCTGTGAAAAGGATGTACACATGGCTTTACAAAGATAATATCGGCTTCAGAAGGTGTTGTTTTCAATTAATGATTAATAAATGCTTCAAAAACTGATTGTTCATTATGTGCAGTGGTAGTTCTTGCTTCTTTGAGGTGTTTCATACCACCGTTCTACCAACATGGTGCAGGTCCTTATCTAGAACAAAGAAGAAATCACATCCTAAAAGCTGGTACTGTCGTTACACCACTGAACCACTCTTGGTAGTTCCTCCCACAACCAATTCTGAGATGACCATTTTTGTGCTATTATGCCTTTTAGGTAGTCCTTTGTGAAACAAGAGGCCTCAGAACAATGATGAAGATGTTACTACAGTAGCATGGAGATATAAGTTCAACATAGGGCAATTCAGAGTAATTGATAAATGATTGTCCTGTCATAATTAAGTTGCACAACAGCAAACTTATACAAGACTACGAGTCTAGAGAAGTGCTCACAGTGCTGTGAGGGGTCACATATTTGCCATTTTAGCTTAGTTTGTTTGCATGTTAATATTTGCACTTGTGGTCAGAAGTTTACATCCACTCATCATGAGCATGAATGTCATGGTAATTTTGAGCTTGTAACGATTTCTTTGAACTTTTTTCAGGGTGGAATGATTGTACATTATACATCTTTAAAAGCTTTTAAAAAAACAAGAGTTGGGTGAACAAGTTAGAGTTTATTTCGGATATTCTCCAGTCGACACATGGTCAAAAGTATCGCTATAGCCTCAAATACATACATACACCACCACTAATACTTGGCTATGGTCCCTAAGCAATGTGCACCTTAACTAGATAATATTTGGTCTTGCCAAATGAAGACACTGTAGAACCTTTAGGACCTTATTAAAACTTTTAAGTGATTGTATGAATATATGTGATATATATATTGGCATGTGTCTTTTTATCCTGTCTTGCTTCTCTCACCCCAACCGGTTGCAGCAGATAGCCGCCCCTCCCTGAGCCTGGTTCTGCTGGAGGTTTCTTCCTGTTAAAAGGGAGTTTTTCCTTTCCACTGTCACCAAAGTGCTTGCTCATAGGGGGTCACGTGATTGTTGGGTTTTTCTCAGTATGTATTATTGTAGAGTCTACCTTACAATATAAAGCGACCTTGAGGTGACTGTTGTTGTGATTTGGTGCTGTATAAATAAAACTGAATTGAATTGAATGTGTACTTTCACCTTTTGTGAATTAGGAAAGATGAATGCTGAATAATCATTCCACCCTGAAAAAAAAGCAGCTTAAAGAAATCATCAATAACACAAAGTTACCACGAGATTCATGACCATGATGAGTATATGTAAACTTCTGACCACAACTGTACTTGAACAATGTTTATCGTCTGGGGTCCATGAATGGCTCTACAAAATTTCAACATTGTGTACCCAAATAGATATTTGTCTTTGCACTAAAGTGACTAACCTGAAATTCCCTGATATTTTTTGCATCTTCAGGCTTGGAAAGTGACTCAGTCTCAACATCCTTTCCTCCGGTCAAGAACTCACAAGCATCCTCGGTGCCAAACCACAGTCTGACTGATGCCCTGAACCAAACCTATGTGGCACGTCCTCCAGTTTCCCACCGACCACATACCCGGAGGAGGTACACACTGAGTGGGACTGAGATGAGCCAGAACGTCCCTCTTTGTGAGATCCACAACAGGCCAATATTGGTAAAACGTTTACCTTCTGCACCTTTTTATTGAACTCCTTAAAGAAGACCAAATAAAAATCATATGCAACGGGCTTCAGATTTTCTGTAGGAGTGACCAGGTGTGCATCTGTCCTGAATGCGAGATGGAGGATCATCCAGACCATGACACAGTGTCCATCGAAACCGAATGGATGGAAACCAAGGTTTGGAAATTAAAACAGAAAAAGAGAGAGACAGAGGACAGATTGATTAGGTTGGAGAAGTTTCCATGTTAAAAAAAGGCGAACAATGTTTTTTAGAGAAGGAGTAACAAAGAACTGTTAAAAAGCAGGTGATAACTGACATGTGATAGTACGAAGTATGTTGAGTAACTGGGCCATTGTTAAAAGAAATCTGACCTGAGGCTTAAAAAATGATTTAAAATCTGCGCCTAAATTCTTACTGTAGCGTGGAGCAGATTGATTACACAAAATGAGTTAAATACACAGAGTCTCAGTTCCTCTACACTGTGTCCATTCAATATATCATTTTTAAATATTTGGTTTCAGGTCATATTGCATAAAATATGAAGTTATGTGGTGATTATTTGTTTTCAGAAGGAGGGATTTTGTAAGAAATGCTCACTGACTAATGTCTGAGATATTGTTCTTGGTATCACAACCAGATCCACCCTTGTTCATCACGTCTGCTTTCAGAACACCAAAATGGCCACAGTGATAGCTATGGGTTCATAAATGTGTTTACACAGTCACAGAAATAGTTATATGTAAATATAATTTGTATATAACAGATGAATAAGATTTGTTTTATGATTAGGTTGATGGTCAATTAAAGTCACTGCTGTGTAACATGAATGTTTGTGTATTTAGACGCTGCTAGCTGTGTCAGAGCGGATGATCCAGGACATGATTATTGAGAGAATCAACAAGATCGAAGAGATAAATATGTCAGTGACAGAGCTGGAGGTAAAACACAAACACCCTCTTCTGTAATACCACAGGTGCATGGTAAAACCTGTAACTCCTCCTGTCACTTCAAGATTTTTTATTAAACATTTGCTCATTTCATTTCCCTTTTCCACACTTAAAATTACTTTGATTTCATTATTTTGGTTTTAATTCATCATAATTTACTTTTTTTGTAATGAACTGGGTTTGAAAGTATATTTTATCTTCAAATGTACAGTGGGATGCAAAAGTTTGGGCAACCTTGTTAATAGTCATTATTTTCCTGTATAAATCGTTGGTTGTTACGATAAAAAATGTCAGTTAAATATATCATATAGGAGACACACACAGTGATATTTGAGAAGTGAAATGAAGTTTATTGGATTTACAGAAAGTGTGCAATAATTGTTTAAACAAAATCAGACAGGTGCATAAATTTGGGCACCACAAAAAAAGAAATGAAATCAATATTTAGTAGATCCGCCTTTTGCAGAAATTACAGCCTCTAAATGCTTCCTGTAGGTTCCAATGAGAGTCTGGATTGTGGTTGAAGGTATTTTGGACCATTCCTCTTTACAAAACATCTCTAGTTCATTCAGGTTTGATGGCTTCCGAGCATGGACAGCTCTCTTTAGCTCACACCACAGATTTTCAATTATATTCAGGTCTGGGGACTGAGATGGCCATTCCAGAACGTTGTACTTGTTCCTCTGCATGAATGCCTTAGTGGATTTTGAGCAGTGTTTCGGGTCGTTGTCTTGTTGAAAGAT
>VVHJ01061877.1:0-19672 GCA_015107715.1 Tylochromis polylepis | reverse complement strand
AGACACCCTGAACCAAAACAGCTACCACAGCATTTTGCAGCACCATGCAGTACCCTCTGGTATGTGCCTAGTTGGTCAGGGGTTCATCCTACAGAAAGATAATGACCCAAAACATAAGTCCAAGCTATGCCAGAACTACCTCAGGAACAAAGAACAAGACGGTCAGCTTGAAAACATGGAGTGTCCAGCACAGTCTCCAGACTTCAACCCCATCGAGCTGGTTTGGGATGAACTGGACAGAAGAGTGAAAGCAAAGCGACCTACAAGTGCCACACATTTATAGGAACTTCTGCAACAGATATGGGAAGAACTTTCTGAAGAATATTTGATCTCTGTTGTAGAAAGAATGCCACGGGTGTGTTCAGCTGTTATATCTGCCAAAGGTGACTACTTTGATGAGTCAAAAGTTTAGAATACATGCTTTCATTTCAGAGTGCAATGAGACATTAAACTGCATAATTTCCAATAAAAAACTGGAAAAATTGGGGTGTTCTACAACTTTTGACCCTTAGTGTATCTCTATTTCGTTGTATTGCTGTATTTACTATGCACTGCATTTATTTGTACTGGTAGATCTTGATGCAGTGATTCATGCTGTCTGACACTACCATGTGGCCATCAGGGAGAAGTGCAAGACCTCTTGGGCTACTTAGGTTGTCATTCACCAGAGGCCAGCCAACTCCCTTGGATGGGTAGATAAGAACACGGTGGTGCTGTTTGCCCCAATCTGTCACCAATACATCCCCATCACTGTCAATACAGAGGCCCCATGGACAGGTCAGGACTGGCCCCAGGCCAGAACACACTCCCAGCATTCGGATAGTGTTCCAGCCTGGCTCCAGGACTCGAATGCATGGGACACGCCCAGTTTCATTGCCTCGTTCTGATATTGCCATGAGGCCAGTGGTGAGACAAGCTGCAACCAAGTAGGGTCTGTGGTACCCTGTCACCACTGTGCGCTCTAACCTGGCCCCTGTTTTGGGGTCCAGCTTTAAGGCAGTTAAGGTGCCACGCTTGATGTCAGCAACTAAAAACTCATCTTGACGGTTAACAGTGACCCCTCTCGGAGCATCTAACTCTTCAGTGGTAGAACCGATTGTGGTGCCTCCAAATGTTTGGAGGAGCCGTCCATGACGACTGAACACCAGCACAGCTCGTTCAGCAGCACAAGTCAGGGCGATGAGGCCCTTTGAGTTCACAGCCACGTCAAAGTAGTTGCAGATGCGGGACGACCTTTCGGATCCCGAAGGAGACACCTGTTGTACAACATTCTTCTGGAGATCTGTCACTTGAATTCTGGCATTACCACAATCCACCACAAATAGCTGCCCTTTGACAGTTGCATGGATGCCACTTGGCAGGTTGAAGTCAGTACGGCCTGATCCTTGTTTTCCAAACTGTTTGACTAGATAAGCTGAGTCTAGGGCAGTTGAACCACCAGCTCTTTCCACCAGCTCCTTCAAACCAGACACAGCTCCCTCTTTCATATCCTGCTGTGTTTCAATGACTCTGTGGAATTTGTCACCTTCAATGGTTGACATTGACAGAGATCTGCTCACACGATTTAAACTCAAACCCTGTGTAACTTGAGTCATGGCTGTGGACTGTCGTTCATCACGGCTTGTGTTCCCTTCAAATTCTGGGGAGTTTCCTTGGCCTTGCTCAAAAGTTGAGGTTTCAGAGACAAGACACATTCTGTTGACCTTTCTGATTCCACTGCGCTCAGTCTCGTCATCACTAATTAAAGGACGGAGTTTACCATAGAGGTCAGCTGTGGACACTGATCGACAGTGCTCTTGCCTAAGGGAGCCATTTACTGGAGTATTCACAGTATAGGTGTAGCAGAAATCCTCACTGTTGGCTGGGGATGGAGGGCTTCCATTATCCATTGAGGATTTCTGAGAAAGGCCTTGTTGGGAAAGAGAAAGCTGCCTTGTAGAAACATCTACAAGACTGTGCCTGGAGAGTGAACATTTGTGTCTAGTCTTTGGAGATGTTGCTGTATCACTTGTTTTTTCACCTGTTTCTTCAGGAGGGCAGGATGGCTCCTTAGATGAGACCAAGACGAGAGCCTTTTGCTTTCTTTTACCTTTCACTGTGTTGCGCCTCTTTGTTCCCTTTGGTCTGCTGTCAGAGTCATCGCCTTCAGATTCTCCTTGACTGGAGACAGGTTGGACAGCAAGGAAAATGTCTTGCCCTTGTGTGTCTGAAAACATGGATTCCAATTCTTCATCTTGGGAAGACTCAGATACACCACGACGTCTTAGTATGGGAGAGTTGGGTGATTTTAAGTCTTCCTCATTCTCTGTAGAACTTGAGAGACGTAGTTTCCGGACAATACGCATGTTCCCACTATTTGTCTTCATGCTCTCCTCTGGACTGTACCTTTGGACAGTTCTGTTTGGTTGAGGTTCCTTTCTAATTTCTAGAGGGGAAAGGTTAAAAAATTTCATATCTCCTGAGTGCAAGGCACACTTCTGTCCTTGAGCATTACAGACACCAATGTGGTAGGTCATACCTTGCTCACGAACATCAACTTCCCCTAAGCTTAAAGATTTGGACTGAGGGCTTGGTAAAAAACTGACTCTTTTAAGTGTTAGAGAGATTTCCCATGGTTGGGTGATCTCTGCCACCCCTCTTTGCAGTTGATTTTTATTGGATTCTCCAGCTGTACTCCCCCATCTTTGTATCTGTTCCCTCAGCTGACCAATTTTTCTGAGTTGCTGATCAACAAGTGACCGCACAACTCTCACCGCAGCAGCATTTTCTCTCTTCACTTGACTGAAGTGCCGTTGGGCTTCTCTGTGATCTTGCTCAACCTTTTCAAGAAGGCGACGCTCCTCTCGCTGAGCTTCAGTTGCAGCGCTGTCCAGTTCACGGTTCACCTCCTCCACTTCGGCCTGCTGTTGCTCCCTGAGATTTAACAGCTCTTGTTCTCCTTGCTCCAGATTGGAAAGAGCCTGTGTTACCCATGGAGGTGGTGAAGTAAGAGATATGGGAGTAAAGATGGATTCCCGTGGGGTTTGAGAAAGTGAAGGTGGAAAAGTCACATCATTCAGTTTTGGAGTGCAATGTGTCAGCAGGGCTGAGAACCCAGGAAGGGCTCTTCTTTCTGAGTGAGACCTCATTAACATTGTGCTGGACAGATTTCAGTAGTCCTCTTTCTACTTTTTACTCCTTTATGTTTCTGTAAAGAATTAAAAGATTACTCATGTGAATAGAAAACACACGGACTTGTGTAGTATTTGAACGCATTACAAAATGTAAGAAGTGTGGAAGTAGAAATCAAAATAAGATATTCATCCAGCAGAAAAGTGGCAGGCCACTGTAAAAGCTAAGTATATCTGAAGCAAATTTAAGTATGGTACGTCACTGAGATGTCTTGGGTCTCACAATGGAGGGCCAGGAGTGCCAAAATGAATTAATTAAATATGCCATTAAATAATTAATTAAATGTTTCATTAATTAATTAAAATTGGAATTAATTAATTAAATAAATATTTCAATAATTAATTAAATGCCCATTCATTTCATTTAAAACATTGAATAAATTATTTATGTATTTATTTTAAATTTTATTTAATTAATATTTTAATTAATTAATTTAATTAATGACCGATTTAATTAATTAATTAAATTAATTAATTATTGACACATTTAAGTAAATATTTATTTCAATTTTTAATTAATTATTGAAACATTTCATTTTGGCACTCCTGACCCTGTGGCTGTGTTCTTGAATTAATTTTTTCTGTCAGCCTCACCCATCAAACTCAGGGGGCGGGGTTAACGCTGCCACTGCAGCTTTTCTAACATCTGATTGGTTACTGTGCAAAGTAAGTCAAGACAGGTCGATCCTAGATAATCGATTGCTTTGAACTGGTGGTAGCGTGGACCAGGTATCCCAGAATGCATTTCAAAACACAAGCCTCAATGGTGGCGGCGCTCTAAACTGTAAACATAGAACATGTTTGCAAAAGCGCGCAGATGTTTTCGGAGATGTCGCTAGCTTCGCTAAGTCAGCTGACAGAGTGTACCGAGCTCACAGCCCCGGTGTTCCAGGTTAGCTTTTTAACTGTTTTTTGGTTAACCGGTTAGATTTATTTACATATTCCACTCTCCGTGTTCCAGATGTTGCATCTGCAGATTTCCATTTTCACCGAACGGTCATGTCTTTCTGTCAGTGTGTCATCGTGCGGTTTAACAAGATTAAAGACCTCTGCAAAAAAGGTCTCCGTCCTCTCCAGCTGCTACAAATGCATACACGCATCAATGTTATCTTCAGACAACAATGAAATAATTTTAATTAAAATTCCGCCTGGTCTCGTGTCTCTGTGTTTCTATAAATAACAAGTCGACATTCTCCTCACGACACCACCGATCAGCTCGATGGACCCTCAGTTTACCTGCATACATCCTGCTCACCTGTCAGCTGTTTAACACCTGCTGCTGATTCAGGAAACAGGCCCACGTTACATGGTGATAATCACAGTTTAACGTGGGCAGCTGCTGCTCGACATAACGTAACGTCGATGCAATATTGTGCACAAGATAAGTAAATGTAGCCATTTTGGTTTACAAGGTTACAAAACTCAGTTCACAACTAGGCAGTCTGATTTGCAAGTACAAAATATTTATGACCACAAGTTGAGCCCATATATCTGTTGCTGTTTTAAAACTGGGACACAGAGTCCCTTTCATTGCAACTTTATCTATCCCACACAATATCCAGTTTCTCACGAGACTCCAAAATACTCTCAGGTAACCGCTGTTCCATTTCTCTGGGGTCAGCGTTGTAATCAGACTTCAACTCTGTAGGAAGAGTTTGGTGACAACAATAAATGTCTCTAATAGGATGCTAATCAACAGTTGGCTCAAGTATACCTCATTTTATAATCTACTGCTGTTTCTGACTTCAAATTATTCTTAAATCCTCATTACACACGGAGTCCAGGCAAAACACATTAGTTTATGCTTGCCGAGTCATTTCTCGTAATGTTACTCATCATGAAATCTTAGCCTCAAATATTTTTTCTGAATGCGGCACAGGTGCCCCATTGTCACTCTTGGTGGAAACAGCCACGCTTATCTGCTTAAAGCGTTGAAACTGAACTCTGTCTTTCAACACTGACACAAAGTATGTGAGACCCTGCCAGAGAAGGTCAGTGCTTTCAACAAGCCTATGTGTTTTAGGGCCATTTATAACGGGATCTGTGCTGTATATGTTAATAGTGTAGACCTGGGTAGGCAGTTCTGTGCTCCCTTGGAACAAACAAAAAAGCTTTTGCAAGGATGAAAGGGGAGGTATCAGTTTACCTCTGCAGGGTCACAATAAGGCCCCAAAGGAAAGATGTGGACTCCTGTTTTGAATGGATAAAATCTATTTACTGTGTGTTTTTTTAATGTTTAAGATGTTCTGTGAGTGATTTGTTGCACATTTTTTAGGTCAGTTAAAACATTATTTTAAAAAGAACTTAGATGCAGGAAATCATGGGACATATAAACTCAAGTTTAATCAGAACTACAGTTTGTGCACACATGGGTTAAAAGATGCATGGCTTGTGAATTAATCTGTTGGTTAAAGGTAAGGAAAATGTAGGTTACATTCAATAACAAATCCCTGTCACATATCTGGAGAGAGGACACTGACTTCTCATGTTACCCCACTTTAATGTTGAATGAGAGGTAGTAGTTGCTAAGTTACCAAACGTCCTCCACTGAGTATAAAATAAATGATACCATTCATAATTGAAAAGATTATGCAGTACAATCATGAGCGTTGCTGCATATCCAAACTAAACAAGTGAGCTATTCAGAAAGCGTTGCGGAGCGTAAAGCTCAGCACAGCTAAACACCTCTTTGAAACTCGCGTGTCCTGCAGTCGGCTGAGAGAAAATCTGTGAGTCGCAAACTGTCCCTAAAAGCCATCATTTGCATTTTTGTTATTCATATAGCATACCATCATTTGGTATTTACCAGCATTTTAAAGGTGAATATACAAAACTATGAATACCTTTTTTTTAAAAGAGTAGCAATGTTAAGGAGGTCCTACCTGCAACCAAGGTGTGCACTGCTCCTGCTCCTCACTCTGCTCTGACCTGCAGCCTATACTTCTTCTTCCCTCCTCCCTCCTCCCCACTCACCCTCAATCTTTCTCCCCTCCCTTTTTTTTTTGCCCTTGCATTCTTCACAGGCTGCATTGTTGTGTTATTGAATTGCAGTAAGGGATAATGTACATCATTTTGGGGAGCTGAAAAATTTATGGGGGGGGGGAGCAAAAACATAAAGTTAATGCATGAAATATGTAGACGATAAGCAAAGAAGATGTACCTTCAAACTTAATCCTGAGTATTTCTGCATTCAAGCGCCCTATCAAGCAACATGAGACATAACCCCCCACCCCCCCCCCACACACACACACACACACTAAAAAACACAAGACAGTGAGATTGATGGAGCACAGAACAGTTCTAAAACAAACAGAATGTGTATTATGTTTTTGTCATTTTGATCCTGCTGGTACATTTGTGATGATACATATTCTCCCAGAGAAAGATGCTGCAGGAATCATCTGCCATCATCAGTCTGCTCATGACAAATGTTTCTCATTAAATACCTGCTGATCTGAGGCAGACTTCAGCAGGTGAGGATGAAGATCTACAAAGCATCCTGAGGATGACTGCTTTGCCAGAATGAATTCCCATTCAAAAATCAATCAAGTAAAACATTTTTTTACAAACTTACTTCTTATTATTTTGCATATATTTGAACAGTGAAATCTAGCTGCAATTATATAATTACAGATGGATTTTTAATTTTAATTTTAATTATGTTATGTCACATTAAAACTCACTTTGATTGGATTCTGGGTCCTAAACTAGATGAACCAAATATGCAATAGGAATATAGCTGGCTCTAATAATACTACTAATCATTTTAATGTAACTGTTAATTGTTGGGTGTGTTATATCAGCACCCTTTCGCTAGGTTTAGAAACACAAACACTGTATATTATAAGCCATCATTTTTTTAGTATAATGAAAATACAGCAGTTTGCTAATTCAATACATTTCAGTTCAATTCAGTTATATAAAGCCAAATCACAAGAGTCACCTCAAGGTACTTCATATTGTAAACTAAAGACTCGATACAGAGAAAACCCCAACGATTATACAACCCCCTATGAGCAAGCACATGTCGACGGTGGGAAGGAAAAACTCCCTTTTAACAGGAAGAAACCTACGGCAGAACCAGGCTCAGGGAGGGGTGGCCGTCTGCCCGCAAGGCTCGGGGGCTCGGGGAGGAAGACGGGACAAAAGACGCTCTGTGGAAGAGAGCCAGAGATTAATAATAACTAATAATGAAATGCAGATTGATGTATAAACACAAAGTGAGTGAAAAAGATGAGAGAAGAAGAAACACTCATTGCATCATGGGAACACAGCAGCTTAGGCCTATTGCAGGATAACTAAAGGGTCACCTGATCCAGCCATAACAATAAGGTTCAGCAAAAGCCTAAAATTAAAAGTAGAAAGAGTGTCTGTCTCCCGAATCCAAACTGGAAGCTGGTTCCACAGAAGAGGGGCCTGAAAACTGAAGCCTCTGCCTCCCATTCTACTTTTAAATATCACAAGTTGGCCAGAAGTGTGAGCGAAGTTCTCTATTGACACTTGATCTACAGAGCCATTTCAAGTTTGAACCACTAGATGTCAGCAAATATAAAGAATCGAAGGGGAGGCCAGCCATGCAAGTTAATACAATTTGTTCTTTCTTAGAGCAGTTTAATTTGGAATTTAACAGCTCTCAGAAAGCAATGTATTTTAGTCTAGAAAGAGGTTAATAAGAGCTTATCATTTAGGCTGAGTGTCAAGACTTATTTTCTCACCAGGTTTACTAAACAAGGACCCAAGACTCCCAGGGGTTTACCCCACAGCTATGTTTCAGTTTCACACACAACATGAAGATACTTTACGATATAAATAAAGATTAACTCATTTTTATAAAGTAATTTAATTAGAGGAAAATACTTTTTACATGTATGTTATTTCATATTAAATAACTTGAACTATGAAATTCCCCATCATATAGGATTTTACAGACCTTATCAGCACCTCTGCACAGGAAGCTCACATTTTTAACAGATTTGAAACCAATTAAAGACCCACACTTACCTTCCTATTTTTTTTTAAAGCTTAAATTGCCATTCCAACCAGGGTGGCCACTTTGGAAAAGAAACTGCGGACATGAATTTAAGAGTACACGAAGCAAACCTACAGGGTTTGTTGCTGCTGTCAACAAGCTTCAAACCACGTATGTTCAACAGCTGCCTGTCGATATTCAGTTGCATTATGGGATTTTGCTTATCTAATTACCATTATTAAAAACCAAATGATCTCACCGGTTCTGTGGGTGGAGACTCGAAACCTCTCAGAGGTAACAATTTACAGAAGAAGGTTAAGGAGATATTGGGATGATATTGTGCTTGAATTAGTCCTCAGCTGCTTGCAGATAATTTTCATCTTTTTTGTCATTTTTTCTAAACATTTTCTTGTCAGGCTATTTTTGCTGTCTTTTTTCTTTTCTTTTCTTTTTATTACCGGATGGCAACAAAACACTACAGCTTAACTGATATCTAAAAATTGTAGCGTAAAATGTTGGTTTGCCAAAGCAAGCACTGGATACATGTTTAAGATGGCACGAAAAAGCTTTGCTATCCACTGATTAACACGGTTAGGGTTTTTACTGTATAAGCCTTTGAGCAGTGTAACAGATTCCCGCTTCTTATAGGATCCGGCATCTTCTCACCAATTATCGTCAGCAACACACTCAAACACACACACTGAGCGTTGCCCCCTGGACACAGATGGGTCCTGAGCCATCAGTGTTGCTGGATGTCACACGGGGTCCTACAGGCTGCCTGGCTGGTGTTGTGACTGATTATTTCTATCTTCTGCTCTGCCAGGAGAGATGGAAAATAATATCGGCCTAAGGTGGCGCTCCGTTATTGATATCACTGTTAAAACTCTCCAATCCAGCTGCTCGCCTCGCCTGCAACATCACCACAATTAAATCTACACGCTGCTACCAGCCCGTGTGTGTGGCAGAGAGTAATGGGTCCAATAGTTACTGTAACAAAACAATATTGTGATTCGGCGTGGCAGCATAACAACCACACATTTAGATTTATCAGTGGGCTATATGACAGGGAAGTTAATGGGTTATTATTAGCACTCTCCAACAAATGGCAACACCACAGCAAAGCAGGTACAACGTGGACTTGTTGCAAACAAACAATTAAAAAACAAGTCTGTAAGCTTTCGCAGATGGAATTAGAAAGGTGGTCAAGAAAGTCATATCACACTCTTCCTCTCCACTTTGCATACAGCAGGCAATATTAGGTGATGAATATGGTAATTGTCCTCATTCTAGTGGGACTATCTCCTTTCAGAGGGGAAGATCTGGTTTGACTGTTAGATTCGATTAATTCCTCTTCATGCCACTCCTCATTTTTGTGCCCCCCTTCACTCTTACCCCCACCCCGCCATCCTCTCTAACACTTTCAGGCCTATGATATTAGACGAACAATCGCAGAAACAAAACGAGCTGGAACAACCAAGATGGGAACAGATGGCACGTAATTGCCTGGTGGAGGAAGCCAGGGAGTCAATTTTTACCAGTCCTGGGGGAGTTGCAGTTGCAAGGAGGGAAAAAAAAAAGTGCAGGTGCATTTGTTTTGATCAGCTATGGCCTGAAGGAAGCATCTGAAAAATATTCATCACACGCACATTAGGGAGAGGAATTTAACAAAAGCTTTGCTGGCGAGACCTGGGATGCAATGGTGAGCTTTCATCAGGGCAAAGAGAGAGATGTGTGGCTGAGTCAACAGCAGCAGATGCATCACAAATTAATATCATATTGAAGTGTTGTAAAAACTGTCAAACTTTGAGATGGCAGCAGTCTGTTCTAAAATTTTACCAACCACATTTTAGTTCAGGGGGTGAGTTATTTCTATGTAAAAAAAATAAAGAAAGAAGGAAATGTAGAATTTTAGTTGAACTTTTATTTTGTATAGTATAAAATAATATGAGAGCTGTTTTACTGTAAAATGTAGAAATTCTTATTCTGATAAATTTTAAGGAGTAATAATAATCCTAGGGAAATGTCTGTAAATCTCTTTCGGGTCATTAAAGTTACAAAAAAAATGCCTTTTTTAAAAAATTGTTTTCCCACAAAAAAAAATGTTTAAAATGGAAAATACCTATTTTCAGTTTTATGGAAATATGTTGGTATATTTTAGTGAACAAGCTTTCTTTCTCAGAGTGACATCAGAATATTTATACTGCTAACAGTTCTGCTTTGAAAGTATAACACTACAGCTAGCTGCCAGTTAGCTTACTTTAATTAGAAAATTCCCGCCATTTTTTAAATTCTAATTAGAAACGTCAATAGCACCAACGCAAACACCAACATCTCTTTCAGTATGTACATATTATTTAGAATTTGTGAGTAAAATCAAGCAGTTATGGTTTCCTTGCAGTGATTTTCTCGTGTTTTTTGTACTATGTTAGTGATTAGATAGCAGTAATAATATTAACGGTTACTATTCTTCCAGTTGATGGCTGCTACACATGCATGCATACACGTATACACACATATATATGCATATCCATATGTATACTCATAAACACACATATATGTGTACAAATAAAGTCAACAAAATCGACATGACATGAAATGACAACTCAGACATCAAATCCGCAATGGAATAGGAAGAGTATGCTTCTCTTAATCCTTCCTCAACATTCTGCAGACTTACCATGTTCATCATCATCATCATCCCATTTCCACTTATATATACACAACACTTGCATTCACTCAACACAAAAAGAGGGAGAGAAAAAGAAAACTCTTTGTGTGAATATAGATATAATGATCAATCTAGTTTATATATGTGTGTATTAATTCGTCTTACTACATACACAGTCATCAAACATGTTTTTCCAAAAGCCACAAATTTGAACTGGACAGTGCTTGAACATTGCTATAGGCACAGTTTTAATCCGCAAACAGAAAATTGTTGATGTTGATAATTGATGTTTGACCACTGAAAGTCTTCAAGTTTTACATTCCCCTCAGGTGACAGTCCCCTTCTGTCAACAAACATCCTCTGTCTATTTATACATACTTTTATACACAATTTGTCCAGTTTTATATTTTACGAGGTACATGAACTTTAAGATTTTTTGCTTTAAAAAAAGAATATTAGTCTGTAAACAATCTCTAAATTGTGCTTGATTTATGATCCTGATTGCGCTTTTTTTTAAAGTCTACATAATTGTTGAAGTGAAGTTTTGTATGTACCAACACCGCCAAATTTAGTTTTCTTCAAACTTGGTTCCATCAAACATGTTCTCAACTGAATCATTTCCTGTGTGAATTTCCAAAAGCTGTTGGGAATTTTTTCCAGCACAAAAACATATTTGTGTCATCTAGAAATAAATTAAACTGTGATATATCAGATGTTTCATGTATATCACTAATGAACAGGATAAACAAATTTGGTCCCGATACTAACCCCTGAGGGACTCCAAAAACAGTGTCCAGGCACTTTGAATGATATTAACATATTTTCACAAATTTTTGTTTGCTTCTCAAAGAACTCTTGACTCATTCCAGCACCACTCCACTAATGTCATAGTGCTCCAGTGTTCAAGTATTTCATGATTAATTGTCTCAAAAGCTGCTTTTTAGGTCAATGAAAACTCTACATTGCGCTCGATCTATAGTATTTGTAATATTTCCAGCTAATGCCATAGATGTTGATCTTTTTGATATATAACCTTTATGTCTTTACAGTCTATGGTTGATAACCTTTTATTACACTACATAAGCCATCTGTTTCCAGTTCTTATGCTAAGCGAAGCTAACCAACTGCTGCTCCAGCTTTGCATTCCCCTCACAGATGTGAGAGTGGTGGCAACCTTACAGAAAGCAAAGAAGCATAGTTCCCTAAATATCAAACCAAAAGACATTTAAACTGAACTGTGAATTTGAAATCAGAACAGACATTTATCATATTTTGTTGCAAATTTAGTTTTTATTTCTGTGAAAATCATTGGTTTACAGAAATGTGTTAACTTAATCAGTCTGATGCAAGCTCTGCATAAATTTATCCTGCAGGTACTACAAAGCTGAATAACGCTATTTGTCTGCACCCACTTCATCCTTGGACATGAATCAGCCACATACTGTACTGAGATGAATTCCTTTTCCTTGGTCCTCTAAGCTCTGACCACATCTGTTCAATTACCAGCATGGAAAGTGCATTACTATTGGCTTTGTTGTTGGAGATGCTTGATTTTCTTAGTAAAAAGCAGATGAATTTATAATGTTGTGATCCCCTCTGTTGTGAATCTCTTCAGTGAACGGAGGCCCAGGATCAGAATGAGCATTTTGATGAGCTATAGGCCGTCTCTTCTTTTTACAATCCCAAACTTGCGCAGCCTGGCCAATATCAAACTAATAAATTACAGCCCCCGTCTCCCACATAACTCACTGATAAATAAAAAAAGGGTCTGCCATAGTGTGCAGCTGTGACCCAGAGTTACCTAGCAACAGGTCATGCCCAGACGTGATGCACAAGGTAGAGATACACCTCTAAGGAGAAGGAGAGGAGGGAGGGATGGAGGTGGAGGAGATGGAGATGGAGAAGCAGCAGTAGGGAGGGAGGGACGGGGCTCATCCTCACTCTCTATGACCCTTGACAGATAGAAAACGCACTCAGAGGAAACGGTGTGTGATTGACAGGGATATTTGAGGAACCTGAGACTCCTTGGTTTCTCCATTACTGTTTTCAGGCTGGACTATGCGCTGTCGTATGTCTGCTACAAGTGTGCAGAAAACACTTGTAGTTTCATAAGACTGACAAGTGCTATGATAATATAGCTGAATAAAAATTCAGCTAAGGCATCTGAGCAGAGACTAAATTCATTTGTATTCTCTACAGCTCCATTTGATGTTTAGCGTAAAGAAAACAATCAGATTATGCTCTCGTTAATTCCCTCTAAAGAGTCCCCTTGTCTCTTCTTCTATCTCCTGTATACATGCAGTACCACACACAAAGAAATGCATTTGCCACACTGAAGTACACATTGAGCTTTCCAACCTCGGCGCCTAGAGAATTATCTGATGAAAACACTAACTGACAGGCCTAAAAAGATTGAGCAATAGCACTAGAGACGCACAATCACAGCGGTGTACAATGTCTTTGCCAGAACGGTGCGGCATGGAAATGAGTGCTCAGTCCACCCCCCACACGCAGACACACACACACACACACACACACACACACACACCACCCCACCTTCTCCGCCCTTCCTCTGTTGCCTGTGTGACAAACCCTCAAGGGGACTCTGCAGCTGTGTGGGGTTAGCACATGGTCGAGTTAGGGGCCACACACACAAACACACACACACCTGACAAATACAGCCTTTGGTCTTTGTAAATTTGGAATATTTATGCTTCATTCTTCTTCTTCTTCTTATGGCTGCTCCCTTTAGGGGTTGCCACAGCTCACCCTATCCCTAGCATCCTCCTCAGTCAATGCCAAACTTCTGCATGTCCTCCTTCACTATGAATCTTCTCTGTGGTTTTCCTCTTTTTTTCCTGCCTGGCAGCTCCATCTTCAACACGTATTCTGCATGTGTCCATGTCCAGACCATCTCAAACTTTGTCTCCAAACATGAAACTGAACTGTCCCTCCGATGTATTCTTTTCTAATCTGTCGTCATCACTCCCAGTGAAAAGTTTGGCACCTCCAGCTCTGCCTCCAGTCTTTTTGTTAGTGTCAGCATTTCCAAACCATACATCATACCAGGTTTCACTACCATCTTCTAAATCCTCTCTTTCACTTTTGCTGCTAGCCTTCTGTCACAAATCACCCCTGACACTCGCCTCACCTCACTCCTCCTTGCCAGTACTCTGTCTTTTTTCATGCTTCCAGTACCTTTCATTTCACTTCTTTCCAGTGCATACCAGTGCCACCTCTCCAGGCTCTCTTCCACAGATCTTCTCGGTACAGATAAAAATGTCTTCTGAAAACAACACGGTCCAGGGAGACTCCTACTTAACCTTATATGTTAACCTGTCCATCACCACTGCAGGAAGGGGCTCAGAGTTGATCCCTAATGTAATCCCACCCTCACTTTGAACCCATCTGTCACTCCTACTGCACACGTCATCACTGTCTCGCTGTCCTCTTACATGTCCTGCACCACCCCTACATGATTCTCTGATACTTGGACTCATGCAGTACAACAGGTCCTCTCTTAGCACCCACTCATGTGCTTTCTTGTGATCTATAAAGACACAGTGAAGCTCTTTCTGACCTTCTCTATACTTCTCCATTAACACTCTAAAATCAAACACTGTATCTGTAGTGCACTTATTGTAGATTCGACAACGCTTTCCCATAGCTTCATGGTATTGCTCATCAACATTATCTCTCTGTAGTTACTACAACTATGCACATCTTTACTCTTTGATTAGTACCAGTACATTCCTTCTATATTCATCAGGACTCCTCTCACCCTCTCTTTGTCATTTAATTCATTTATCAACTCATCAAAGTTCTCCTTCCACCTTCTCAACATACTCTCTTCACTTACATTTCCATCTCTATCCTTGCTGCACATCCTTTCCAGCTCAGTGTCTCTGCCTACCAAATCATTACAAGTCCTTTCCTCCTCCCTTAGTGTCCCCTTTCTTTGAATACTTTCTTGTACTTCCTCATTCCATCACCAAGTCTCCTTGTCCTCTTTCCTCTGTCCAGAGAATACACCAAATACCTTCTGTGCAGTTTCCCTCACCACTTCAGCTGTACTTTGACGTGGTGGTTTGACGTGTTGCTCTTCTGCACACCTTGATTGCATCCATTGACTTTTTTGATTTCCCACTGTTACTTTCATTTTAAACCAGTCTGGCCATTCTCCTCTGACCTCCAGCATCGATGAGGCGCTGCTTGCTGGACATTTTCTCTTGTTCAGGCCAATCTTTGTAAACCTTAAATATGCTTCTGCAGGAAAATCCCAGTAGATCTAAAGTTTCTGAAATACTAAGGCCAACCTATCCAGTACAAACAACCAAATGTAAAAAGTCACATAAAGCCCCTTTCTTCTGATGCTTGGTTTGAACTATAGCCGATCATCTTGATCATGCCTACATGACTTATTACTCATGGCTTATTAGATGTTTGCATTAACAAGCAACTGAACAAGTATAAATAAAGTGGCCAAAGAGCACATGTTATCTGAAAATGTCTGAAGCCAGTGTTAAAGATAAGGAGAAACTTTGAGATTGAAAGAAGCTAATGTTTCAGGACTCAGAACTCAAACATAAAAGATATCAAAGTCAAGACTGAGTGTGCAGTTTTAATGCAGCTTTAAATACATTTCTGTTTTGTACCTTAATATTCAATCACAGGACTGCTATTTTCTCATTAGCTGAGATTCTTCTGGTTTGTTACAAGTGGAATCTGTTTCTCCTATTTAACGCAAGTGGAGGTGTACGTAGAAGTCGTTTATGGTTTTCGTGTAGCGCTTGGAATGTACACCTCTTCGTGCAGTTAATGGACAAATTACACGCGTTGATAATAGGTGACAAACATGATGTATGCCATCACGAACTGGTGAGAGCAAAATGGGCATCCATCACAGATGCTAACAACTGTGATTAAAAATACATAATCTGCAAACAGCCCCCTGATACTGCCGTCAAGCCATTTTGGGCCTAATTGCAATTGGTCTCCGTTATGATCAAAGGCAAGTCACACCTGCTCGCCTTTAGCTTTCGTTTCACTGATTACACTTTCAAATTTCATCAACGTCAAGTGGATAGATATGAAATTACGGGATAAACCTGTTTGCTTGTGGTCAACGCCATCACAATCCCATCTTTTTCCACTGCGTCCAATCCCTCTGTCTGGCTCGCACCTTGTTTTTCTGCTCTAGTGTTCGAAATCCAATCAAGTGTTTCATAGTGTGTTGGACAGCAAAGAAAGTCCGTAAACAGGTTAAAGAAAGAGCAGCCGTGAAAGACACAGTAGAGCTCACAGTCCTGATACAAACATAATACAGAACAGACAGCTGAGCCAAGCTGCCCCTCCTCCTTCTCCCCTTTCTCTTCACCTTACCCACCACCTGTATCTCATGGGGTGTGTGAGTGACAAAGCATCAAGAGGAAGAGTACCAAGTCTTCACTCAGAATGCTTTGCACCCAGCGTTCACCCAATTTACACCTCTCCTTTTCCTGCAAACCCCACCCAGGATCCCCCTGGTGACAGCACCATGCTAACCATCACCTCCCTGCTGGCATGACCGTGTGTGAGCATGTGTGTTTGTGTGGACTGAAGAGAGTGGAAGAAAGCAGAAGAGCATGTGTGGTATCCTTGGGGGAAGCAGTTTTAGCCCTTCAGACTAGGTACTTTTTTGCAATGGGATTTTCATTTTGTTGCCTTCAAGGGCCTAATGTGGAAAAAGGACTTTAGGGTTAAAACGAAGAGCGGGTTAAAATCAACGTTTTTAAAGGTTTTGAAGTTTGGCATGTCCTTTTCCAGTTCCCCGCTTCAGTTTTACTGGGTGCCTGTCTTCAAATTCTGACATTTCCTCACCTTCCAGTCCTAGCCCACTACTTCCTACTTCCACAAGCCATCTGATCCTCACCCACCTACACTCCACCACTTTTTTTCCTTCATTAGTTACTTTTATTAGTTATGTAAAATATTCACTCCAATTTATTTCTATTCACATAGAGAAAAATTACAACAATTGTCTCAAAGAGTTTATATTGTAAGGTAAAGACCCTACAATAATACAGAGAAAACCCCAACAATTAGACGACCCCTGATGAGCAAGCACTTGGTGACAGTGGGAAGGAAAAACTCCCTTTTAACAGGAAACCCCTGTCAGTACTCTCACTGCAACATTTTGGATGTGGTAATGGTATCCAGAGTAAGTATGTCGTTAGACACCATGTTTCTAGGATTTTTGCAGAAGAGTACAAAAACCTCAGTTTCACCTTTTCTCCAGCCTCTCCACTCTCTTACGTCTGTTTACTGTTTCTGCACTGCACGCTTGGAACGCTTTTAAAATCCCTCATGATGAGCATCACGGTAGAGACAATAGGAAGCACTGTCTAGGAGGTCAGTCCCCTTAAGAGTGATTTTTTTCACTACTGGCAGCAAACTAGGGACCATATTTTGATGGGTTCACACCAACCATCAACATATTAACCGTTCAACTAATAAGTACTGATTTCTGCAATAATACTATATGTCATAGGGTTCGTTTGAGGTTTGGTGGGGACACATTTACAGGTTAGTCTGGAAGTCCTTCCATTAGAAAATTATTTTGTTATTTTGAGATTGTCTTAAGCACCAACTTTCTGTATCCGTTTATGTTAGAAATCTGTGGAACATAATGCAAAAGGACTTTTTGCAATGAGGCATTCTCTATTTATTTGAAAAAAAATGTTTGGGGGTTTCCTTTTTTTGGTATTATCCCTGCTGTGTCTTTTCTTTGAGGAAATAACCTGCTCAAATGTACATGAGAAAATAACAAAGTTGAAAACAATACCAGGTATGCTAGCTTGGCTAGTTATGAGAGAGCACAGCTCAGCTCAGGTCTGTTGATTATTTGGGAAGTAACACTAATCCCTAATCCTAACCTTAACACTAACTAAGTTCATCTTTTCAAGAACTTTGAAAAGATGAACAAGATCACCAAGGCGGGTTTCCTTTCTCATTTGTTTTTCCTTACTCTTTTCCTGCACATGTGGCATAGTGGGTTTGAACAGTCTCTCGGTCTACCTTCAGGCAAGGCCACTGCTGATGGCCTTCACACCTGTGCTGTATGTGCTTGTTACACAGAGTATTTAGTTGCTTGGCTGCATTTCGCCAGATTGTTTCACCTCCTTTGGTGGTATGTGGCTCTTTGTGAAAGCCTGTGGTACCAGTTCCCTGCATTCCTTACTTCCTTGTCTCCATCTGTTCCTCAGCTCCTCGTTCTCTGAAACTTTGCCCATCATGTTCTGACTTACCCGTTTTCCCAGGGAACTCCAAGACGTCTTCTATAATTACCTGCACTTTCACTTTGCTCCACTGGAATTCCGCCTGCCAACCAAAGACTCCCTAAGTAAGGAAATTCACATTTCAACCTTGACCTGGAATAATCTTACCTGTCCTTTCTCTCAAACACCACTCTCATGCTACTAACCAGTTCTCCCAAGTCCATTCACCCCGTGTTCAATAAACCTACCTTGCTTTACATTAAAGCGAGGCAGGGTCTTTACCTTACAATATAAAATGCCTTGAGGTAACTGAATAAAACCAAATTGAATTGAAATCTTAATCTCATTTTAGCCATTATTTATTTGCAATAATTATGATCTGTCTCTAACCTAAAGAATCATTTTGCAGTTTGGGAAATATTTACAGACGCTAAGAATGTCATCGTTTTTTTTACTGTACTTCCCTGTTTACTCCATAGTTCTTACTAAGCTGCAAACTCTGAAACTCTCACATAGAAGGCTATAAATGTGCTGCAAATCCAGACCAACTTTTTATTGAGGAAAATTAGCAGTAAGTGGCTCTAAGGGGCGAAGCTCTGCTGCTGGGGGAAAAACAGATCTGAATGACTACTCTATCTGAAGAGACAGTTATAGATGCTAACAAATCCTGAGTGCTTTTGAAAGAGTGTCTACTATTTACATTGATAGTGGCAGATGAGGAATGAATGCCGAGCACAAACTTGCCAATCACAGCAAATTGGGCACAGATTGTGATAGTAATTGTAACTTGAATCCTATTGTACATATAAAAAGTATACTTTTTTTTTTTTTTTTTTGCAGTTCCCAAATACTTTGGTCACAACCATGCTTTCTGTCACAGCCGACTTAAGCAAAGAGACAAGCCATAGTGGGCCACAGCTGCCAGCTATTACACAAAAATTAAAGCTTGATTTTACAGTTACAGGCTTAATTTTCGTGTTTACTCACGCAGAAACAGCTTTAAAATTTGGCATATAAGTAGAGAGTATGTAACATAGCATACAGAATGTGCTTATCAGAAAAATGTGAACACATTTGTCAGCAGCAGGATGATGGCCTACACAAACTTATGTCACTGTTGGGGAGAGGTGCTTCACAAAAAGAAAGAAAAAAAGAAAAAAATCAGCACCCTCACTGAGCTAAGCCCCAACTTTAGGTAACAAGTGAAGGGGCAGAAAAAAGAAATCCCGGAAACCTCACTGACATATTTTGAAATGATGTACCTACTGTACGTAAGGCCTGTTTAAACATCTTGACAGGATTAGAGTGGAGTTAAACTGCTTTGCGAGCGCAGTTAATTGAAGCGGATGAGGTTTTTAATAAAGCGTGCAGTGTTAGCAGCTGACAAATGGCTCGGCTGACACACAGGGGAAATTGCATTTAATGGCATCAGGTATGTGCTTTGCTGGAGCTTATCACATTACACTGGTGGGTGCACACACACACACACACACACACACTTGTGCTCACCCTACTCATGCATACGTGCATAAACACTCACACCCTGTTTTCATCTTTATTTGTGGGTGGGTGTACGCATGCATGTTGGCCAGAATATAACACACACATG